>JBBPND010000002.1:0-195360 GCA_038090655.1 Gastroboletus turbinatus
TAGCCAACGAAAACGACAGAGGACATCATTCTCGGACCTCACCTATCACAGTTCACCATCATAGTGTATCGTGACGCTGTTGAAAGCCCCAAACAAATCCTCGTCTGGTGGTGAGTCCAGCCCGTCGTCGTAGCCAGGCGTTCCAGGTGCAACGATACATTCTTGCTCCTCCAGGTGCAGTGAGCGCGACTCTTTGAGGTGTCGGAAATTGGTAGCATCAGTTCCGTTTGACGCAGCTGGAACAATCTAGACATCAAACAGGTGGATCAGCGGATGCATCTACCTCGCACACATGAAACAGGAAACAAGAGCCACGTGATCCAAAAGGGAACGGGCGCGACGCGACCCTACTATCAACAAAAATCAAGACATACCGGCGGCCGTGTGTGACGCAAGAGACCCCAGTTCATCTTGGAAAACCATTTGTGTTGCTTCACCTCACTCGCGCCGCTCCTGCTTCCTAGCCGAGCCCGCTCTTCTTTTTCCAAGAGCCGGACGATGATATCTTTACAGGCGCTGTCCCGCAGTTTTCCATCATCGCAGCAACACCCCAGACGGATCATCAACGTACCTGGATATCTTGGGTGTATCGCGGAAATGTACAGGCAGTAACCGAATGTTCGCAAACGTATCGTTCCTCTCCTTGCCCTTGAACGGTGTCGTGGCAAACTATCACGCCGATCCCAATGATCGAAAATCAGCCGCAATCGGGAGCCCGTCAGCAATCTCCCACACTCGACTTCGACCATATATGAATAATAATCACTTACGATCATCTCGTAAATGAGTATGCCGAGAGTCCACCAGTCCACGGCTGCGGTGTGTCCTTGTGCAGCAATCACCTCAGGTGCAATGTACTCTGTAGATCAAAGTAGAATTGTCAGACAGCTTCTACAAAGCATGCAGCATCCTGACCCTCGGTTCCGACAAACGAATTTGTCCTAAAATCAGCCGTACAGGACATCGTATCGATCATAGGAACCTAGAAGCAAAGGGTGAGAGTTACAAAGGGTGTCACATGGTCGACGCGAGACACTTACTCCGTTTGGCTCTGACTGGTGAATGGTGGCGGGTCGTCCACCCGGGTGTCCCGACTGTTTGGCCAGATCGAAATCTGACAACATGATGTGTCCAGATTGATGGAGTAGGATGTCTGTCAAGTGTACAGTAACACGCTCGTAAGTGTGGCGACAGAATTAGAGATTCGACGCACTTTCCGGTTTAAGGTCGCGATAAATAAATCCATTGAGATGTAAATACTCTAGTGCGGCGACTACTTCAGCAGCGTAGAACCGTGAGCCGTCCTCCGGAAGACATTTGCCCGGACGTGTTTGCAACGCGCGAAAGAATTCCCCGCCCATGCAGTATTCCATGCAGAAGTACAGATACTCCTCTGATTGGAAGGAATGATAAAGCGTCACTATAAAAGGATGATTAGAAGTAGCGAGAATTTCTTGCTCCGTCAACGCTCGCTTAATCTTCTTCCGCTCTATCATCTCCTTCTTTGAGAGCACTAAGATCGCAGGTAAAATACTGACAAAAGTGAAACCAGATCGGACCTGCCTTTCATGGCAAACAACTTGTCCGTCTTCTTCTCTTTGACCAAGTAGACACGCCCGACGTCGCCTTTACCTAGCATCTTAATTTTGAGGAAACTAGAAGGGCCAACCTCCACCTGCACGAAGAATGTATCATCGTTGAAGGAGAGAAAAGGAGGGGACATACGGATCGAACTTTGATAGAGTTACTTGAATAAGTTCGTCGGAAAGCAACTTTGCCGGGACCTTCAGCAGTTGGATTCGTGATCCGTGTCTTTGGAGTTCCATAGCCGGGGTATCGTTCGTGTCTCGTCGACCGACTTCTTGATGACCCCGAAGAAATGGTCTCCAACGAGTCATCACCATACTCCGAAATGCTGGATGGACCACCAGGAACCGGAGGTATCACCTCTGCCGGAGCGAGTAAACCGTTTTTGGTCGGCGCAGCGGACCGCGAACCTGACAAAAAGAGATGCTTGGCGTTTGGGGCGGAGGCGACACGACGAATGAAGCGAGTTGCCGATGCACCCATTGCTCGGGGCGACAATGTTCCTGAGCGACTCGCTGAAGGTGCATGTCCCGAGGGGAGTGCAAATAACTGTTGGGACGGGTCGGCAGTTTGGGACCTGCTCGCGGGGAGTTGCGGAGCGCGACCAAGGTTGATGCGTTGTTTCTCTGACTTTGTCCTCACGCGGGGTTGAGCATACGTTGGAGTGGCCATCACGTCAAGCTGAGCATGCGACAATTGAGAGTGCTCCAGGGCTTGGCTCGTGTAATCTCGGGAGTCAGGCACAAGGTACGATGATTTTGGAGTTCCGCCCAGGTTAGACTCGCTAGACTGTGTCTTGGAGGAATTGTAGGACAAACGTTGGTCAACGGACTGCGCTGTTGAGGGGGTGAGGGATGGGCTGGGTGGCGGACCGGATGAATGTTTGGTGAAAGGAGAAGAGATGTTCCTGAGAGTACGATCAAGAGCAGGAGTACCGTTGGCATTTGCCGATTGCTTCTTGGACGAACTTGGTAAACGAAAGACAGACTTCCAAGACGGGTGTGAGGGAGACAAGGGTGATGGCGGTGTGTGCATGATGAACTTGATGGTCAACAGCTGCGGCTTCGTGGACGATCCGGGATCCTCGATCGCCTCGCTGGACAGCACGGCTCAGCACTCGCGGGAGGAGCGTCGAAAATCAGGACAAGGAAAAGACGGGGAAGAAGAAAATGTTCACCGGCAAAGTAAGCGAAGGAGCTAGTTCAACGCGGCTTAGTCAGACGGCAAATGCCACTTCATTTAATACCTCGACTAACTCAACCATCTCACTCCTACCCCCACTGTGTTCGGTTTTGACGTATCAGCCAACAAAACCCACTCCGCGATTCAACAGACGCATAATCCCCATTGACAGCCCACATCGAGGGGCAGGATGACGGAATCGAATACGCAATGACAGAACCACACCTGGCCGTGGAAACCTTCGATAACAAAACAGGCAGGCGGTAAGGTTGATGCTCTACGCATCTTGGATATCCCCGTCTACAAAGTAAACGACTGGAACGATCGTCCGATGACTGGCCTGTGAGGAAGACAGTTGAGGGTTGTCAATGCTAGGTACCGTACTCGATAGTTGTACCGAGAGAAAGGATAAACTTGCGGAATCGCGAGGCGCATGCTAAGCTTGGAGGAGATTCCCGTCCTCATGAGAACGACATGTCCCCAGTGGCTCAGATGCTGTAAGGTCGCTTATCGCGACATGTCTCTGGAATAGACGCGCCCGACTTTGCTCAAGCCACAGGCCCGACTCCCTCGGAGTGACAGGTTGGGGACACCGTCGGTCGTGGCGGCAGAGGGGGCAAGATTCACCCACGGGAGATGATTATGACCGTGTGTGTGCGCTTGGCGAGTGCGGCGAGTGCGGAGAGGGATGTTGGTAGGCGGTGGGGATGGGAGATGTGGAGAGAGGTTCGAGGAGGGGTGCTTATCGTGCCAGTGTAGGATCTGAGCAAAGTTCGGCCGGGCCACGACCGATGTACGCGGAGAATGACAACGGAGACTGTTGGACGTGAAACGACGGCAGCCAGAGCGATGTTATAAACATCATCCATGTACGACAAGTCTCCTTCATCATGGCCTCCTCCCCATCACGCCCCCTCCTCAATCCCTCCCTCCACCCCCCCTCATACTCCTCCCTCCGCTCCACCGCCCACGACCACGACCATCTTTCCCGCGTCGACTTCTTCGCGATCGTCTCTGCTCTCTGGAGCGCCGTGTTCCTGGGCGCCCTCGATGGTACATTCCCATCCATCTCCAATCATGCGTCGCTTCCATCCTTGTCCCAACAGGCACAGTCGTAGCCACACTCGTATCCCCCATCGGCAGCTACTTCAACAAGTCCCAACAATCCTCGTATCTCGGCACCTCCTACCTCCTCTCCGTCTGTTGCTTCACCCCCTTATATGGTCGGCTTTTGCGATCACCATCCTCGTCTTGCCTCTAAACTCTTATCAGGTCGACTATCAGACATTTTGGGTCGGAAGGGTGCAATGCTTCTCGCCTTGGCCCTATTCGGTCGGTCTCGCAGATCTATCTCCCTAGGAACACCTTCCTAATCTATCCCAGGCTCTGGCACAATCGCCTGTGGTCTTGCCCCTTCAATGGAAACTCTCATTCTTGCCCGAGCGATCGCTGGTATGGGCGGAGGCGGGTGCGTCGATAGACCCTACTAAGATTTGTCCATAACTCACTCCACATCAAGTGTCATGACAGGTCGGTCCATGATCTCCTCCAGTTCCATCTCGAAATTCACGCCTTCCAAGTCACCAGTGTTGCCATCACTGATCTTGTACCATTGTCAGTATTACCTCTTCGTCACCTGTTCGTCGGTTAGGTTGACACCTTTCCCAGAAAGCATAGAGGTCTCTATCAAGGAATGACAAACATGTAAGTCACTCCATTCAATGGTCAAGCATCAGTCCTCGAAATTCTGCATCAGCTTGTTCGGTCTTGGTGCAGGCCTGGGCGGTCCCATCGGAGGATGGATACACGACACTTGGGGATGGTAGGTGTATCAACAATTACAGCATCGTTGCCCCACTTACTTTCAAACCAGGCGCACAGCTTTCCTCTTGCAGGTCATAGTCTTTCCCTGTTGCAAGGCTGGCAAAAGACGCTGATCTACCTTTCTCGGATAGGCACCACTACTACTCATCTCTTTTACCCTAGTCGCACTCAAGGTCAACATCAAGTTACCCGACGCCATCGCAAACGAAGGCACATCTTCAAAACTCAGTCGTATAGATTTCCTTGGTTCCTTCACATTGGTTGTTTCTGTTGCAAGCATGTTATCTGCATTCAGTATCAAAACGACGGAGGAACTACCGTGGTCGCATCCGCTAATATACGGACTGCTCACCGTGAGCGGTATCTTCGGGGTGGCATTCGTGTATGTCGAGGCGCGAGTTGCGCCGTATCCTGTTATGCCGCTACGTTTAATATCGCAGCGCACACCATTGGCCGTTGCCTTGGTCAATTTTATGGCCTCGATGACTTCATTCTCTATGGTCAGTCTGTCAACAAACGAATATGTTTCCCCATGACGATCTTTACTTCTTCCGCAGCTTTATAACGTACCGTTGTACTTCTCTGCAGCCAGGCTGAGTTCGTCCACAAACGCCGGTAAGCGCAAAGAGTTTCTGTCAACCTTCCGCTCTGACCTAATTCAACAGGTCTCCATTTGTTACCACACTCCGTATGTCGTACCTCTCCCTCCACGAGTCGAGACTTACCTGCGTTAGGCCGCATTGTCAGCGGGCAGCGTGCTAGCTGGCTGGTCGGTGTTGTCCCTGCTACCAAGGAAATTAATTTGACATCTGGGCCCTTCAGGTGGATGCGTAGAACCGGGAAACTCTACAATCTTACTCTGGGTTCAGCTGCGCTCTCCATATTCGCAAGCGTCCTCGTTGCTTCGTGGGACGATAAGACGTCAACTCTCCGCCTATGGCTTGACATCGTACCACAAGGATTTGGAATGGCCAGCCTCATAACGACCACGTTGATTGTGAGTATTTGACCGTTTTATCGTCTTTGCATCCTAAGATTGGACCACGTAGGCGATGATCGCAGGCGTTTACAAAGAAGACATGGCTGTGGCCACCGGAAGTGAGTTTCATCTTCTCACAGGTATGACGGGGAGTTTGATTACCCATACCATACAGTCACATATTTATTTCGCACCACGGGTCAAGTTCTTGGGGTTAGTTTATCAGGCGCGCTGGTCCAGAGCGTTCTGCTTCACCAATTGAGGAAGCGAATTACGGGGCCCGGATCTTCAGATGTCAGCGGCGAGGTTGATATGAGCGGCTTCATTTGCATACTGACACCCTCCCCTTTGCCCAGATCATAGAAAAAATACGGTAAGAAAGCCTTTGGAGCACCGCCCACGATTCTGGATTTGACGGGATTACGCGTATATTAGGCATTCGATCAGTTCGATTCCAGACCTTGCCCCTTCTCTTCAGAAGGCTGCAATGGAGTCATATGCCAATGCATTGCGCGTGGTTTTCATTTCTCAGGTCGCGATCAACATTCTCGTATTCATAGCTTGCATACCCATTGAGGAGCATCCTCTTCCGTACGTCTTCCTTGAGCACCCTAATCCCTGCACAGCTACTCATGTGACATGCTGTTTTCTAGAGGAACACACCAAGAACAGGAAGAATATTACCGTCAACAACGAGGTGAAAATGACAGATCAGGAGCTGTAGAGTGACCATCTTCGCGCATGTTTCCACTACCTCATCCGCTATCGCTGCGACACCTTTACACGGAAATTTGCACTGTAATATCGCGTACATACCCCCACACCACGGAACTGTACCAGCGTGTTTTTTATACACGATCAAATCATTTCAAGGCATCTGTGGGATGAACCGACGCAGCACCATCTGAGACTGGAAACGGGGTGGTCAACCCATACATTAATGCTTGGCGTGTAATGTTGAAGACACAGTCAATGCTCGGTAACAGTTCTCTCTTGTATCCAGCGTCTGGGCCTCTTTTCCACAACGGCTGGTGACCCGCCTCCTCGTGCTTTCCGTTCACTATCCGCGTGATAATTTCGGTCGGGCCGCACAGGGCATGGTAGAACGTTCGACGCGGAAACGGTCAAAACCGAGGCAAAGAAAGTGAGCCCAAAGAGGGTCGAGACGAATGTGCGACGCTGCCGGTGTGTTATACGAAGAATACCGGGCATTCTAGGGCTGCAGACAGCAATCAGCACGAACGGCAACAGGATGCGAAATTGTCGGAAGCGACCTACCCACTCTCTCCCCATAGCCCACGCTTCACAGTTTTTGAGGGCGGTAGTGTGATGGCGAGTCTTTCCGAATGAGTTTCGAGGACGTCCGCCTTTTTTTTTTTAGTTGATGCTTGTTTGGCCCCAGTCGTCTTTCGAGCTTCGGGACGGGGGTCGCACGACACCAACGGTAATCCGACATGCCAAACTTTCGTCCCAACATTCGCGTCCTTCGGGACATGAAAGCGCGCAGCGGCGTCATGGAGAATGAGGTGATGCGCCGAGCATATCTCTACGTCGCCCGCAACGAGACGTTACCACCCCATGTTCGCCACCAAGCTCAGTTGCAACTCAATTCGTTCGGGAGGTACACTCGTCCGACGTCCGTCGTCAACCGATGTACAGAGTCTGGACGAGGGCGGGGTGTTATGAGCGAATTTGGCCTTTGCAGGGTAGGGTCTTGGAGCCACCTCGGTCGTCGACCTGTTCTTCTTACTGAGACACCGTAGTTTCAATTCCGGCTCAAGGCATTGAACAATGAGATTCCAGGCGTCAAGAAAGCTTCCTGGTGATCGTTCATATCGTTCCGTTCTGGTGAGGATCGTGTGTTCCTCAGAAAAACCAATGTATTTGACAGCACCTGCATTAGGCTTGCCACGAGTGTCTTGTACTTCCTCGACAGAACCTGAGGGGGTACATCACAACATACGAATATACATTATTTATCCCTTCGAGGTAGCTAGACTTTTAGCTCATTAGAATACAGGGAGGAAGATATTAACTTAAGAAGCGGGCGAGTCGCCCTGGGCACCAATATCGGACATCGTGAGCTCATTCTCGCCTCGTTCTCGCCTCCAGCGGTTGCATATATTCAGCGTGGCATTCTCAACCAAGTACCTGTTGTTCAGAAAAGTCAGCAACCGCGACGATTGCAAACAGGATATCGTCCTAACGAGTATTTTCGCAACCACCATTCTGCCAACTCCCAGTTACTGTGTGCAAGCACATCGTCGCCGTGTAGCTTAATCGCTTTCTTGTAGTCAAAAAGGCAATCCGCCAAAGAGAATTGGCCTGACACAACATCAGTCCATCCATCCGCAGCACAGAACCACGTCCCTGACCTCGCAATAGGATGATACGATCCCTTAATCCAGGGTGAACAATGCGGTCGATGACACTTTCTGTTTTGCGTCAAGAGCCGTACGTCACTCGATAGAGACAGACACACCATGGTTGATCGTCCTATTAAAGCCAATCGATCAACAAAACAGACCCAGAATACAGGGCAGAAAGTGAAAATCTACCTTTGTACCAGCGTAGGGCGCAAGGAAGAGGGCAAGCAATATGCACTATTTCTCATGTAATTCTCGAGATGATACCTAAAAAGTGAGGTCAACTTGTGAGCGGATATAGCCCTAAAGTGGTCGCATACTTGATGAGCTTGAAGGCTTCAATCTTTTTGGGATCTCGCAACTCCAGGAGCGATGCTTCTTCATCATCCGGTTCGTCATTCTGTGGATTGGGAAGGACACGCTGCTGGGAGGTTACTGCCCCATTCTTATTGGGCGGATAAGGCGAAGAATTCATTCCCTGGTCAACACCGATACCCATTGGCGGCATGTATGACGAATAGGCACTAGAAGTCGAAGGAGTGGGATAATGCGTAGAGGTGCCAGAGGGAGTGGCTGCCATGAAGACGGGAGAGTTCGCGTGACCATTACGGAGCACGTCTGAGAATATATTTTCTTGTGGCGATCGTGCGGCCGAAGGATACATCGAGGGTGCCGGCGCATGAAAGGGGGGAGGTACTGTGGAACTCATTGGCATAAGCAGGTGATAACTGTCAGGCCGCTCCACAGATGTGTCACCACTCAAAGTTCTAGATTTCTTGTAACGATCAGCGCTGGGAGCATCGTCTTCAAGAGACCGCTTTGAAGCGCTGGATTGTGGACCCAACATTGATGACATTGCATTCGACGACTGCGATGTCTTTTGGGACTGCCTGCGTGCCTGAAAGCTCTCCCAAGCGGCATCGGTCTCGGCCTTGTCGAGGAACGCAGTCCATTCGTGCATGTCAAAACCGAGTTTCTGTATCATACCACCACCCCCTTCGGCGATAAACCCAGAGACACTCTTGAGTAAATTACGTAGAGTGAGGTTTTCAGCCATGAGGTCTGGGAACGGAGATGAACATCAACGTCAAAACACCAAAGACATGATTACGGACCCCTGATAATAGCTCGCAGATCGGTGAATACCTCATCCTGAGAGCCAGAAAGAAGCTCCACACGAGCTTCGAGGTCGCGTATCTAGACGGACGCAACTACTCAACGAGTGGCCAATCACTATACCAGATAACGTACCCTTTGTTGTTTTCTGAGGCGAAACTCCCGCTGAGCTATGCGGTTCTGGTCTCTCCTAGCGGCTTGAGAGCTTAAAAAAATGACCACCGGCGCGTAATCGGGGGAGGAGAGACTCACTTTGGATTTTTCTTTCTTCCTGGTTTGCCCGGGCCTATGCTCCGAGCATCCTGTTCAGCGTGAGACTGGGTGTCATTGTCTGAGTCCTACGTGAACGATTTGACGAGATTATTGTCATTACACATTCAGAATGGGTCACACTCACAAGGTCAGGCTGACTCCCTGTGGTGTCGTCAGGCATAGCAACGGGTGGCGTCAAAGAGATTCTTTTTCAAAAACCGGACGAGTATCGCCAGAAACCGTGAAAGTGTCTTTTTTCTTTACGAGCTTGTCGACGTTGGTAGACCGCAGTTTGTTGGACGCTTGATGGGCCTTGTTCGCAGTCGTCCTTGCCGAGCATGCCGACCGCTGACGCATCTGCCGGACCTCACAGCCACCGGCCATCTGCCGTTTCACCCTCCGCTCGAAGTCAGACCAGCCCACAACCGACCGGCCGTGTCCTCCGTAGTCGGTACCGGATTAGAAAAGGATGAGTGTCCCAGTATTGTCGCGGGCACTAAGTAGTCAACACCCACAGGGTTCCCTGACGCAGTCAGGGTCACTTTTGCCCAGTGGTCTTGACCAACTCTTCACGTTCAACCCTAGCTGGCCTCGCGACGTTGGCTGTGCTCCTCTGGTGCACGAGTTTCGAATGGGCTACCGAACCCTTGAAAAAGTTTCACGACGTTATGATATATCCCTACTGAGACTAACCTCTAGTCGGACCACGTTCTTGGATAAATTGATGTTTCCTTGTCAACATGAGCATGTATCGGTTGACTCAATCCAGTGACTGAAAGCTGGTCTGCAGGGTCCAGGTCGTCAGTTGGGAATCCGCTATTTCGGTGAGCGAAATATTGTTCGACATGGTTTCCAGAACTAGCACGCGTATCCTCGTCACCTGTACCCATAGTCGCTCGAGTCCGCGGTGAGCTCCTGGTCGCTCACAAAAGCTTCACCGTGCAGTAATGAGACCTCTTCACTGTTCAGTCGTTCCTGGATTCGGAGCAACGCTCCCAGGTTTCTCTTCCCTGATCTCATAGTTCTCCTGAATTAAGCGTGTATTGGCGTCATCACGTACATATAACGAACTGCGAGATTCAGGCGATAAGCATGTATCCATTTCTCATTCCTCGATTAAACCAAGTTCATTCCTAAAACAGTGTATACTCGGATCAAAGTTCAAACATTGCCCGCATATTTATTCGGATCTCTATTAATTCAAAACCGTACGCCATAAAATCCTCCGCCTCGACGATCCGCTAAATCCTCTGAAAAATCTCTGTGAACCAGTGAAAGTCTACTCTATACACTTTACATCGCACCCCGCTCACTCTAATATGGCCGAGTCTGACATTATACTCCGCTTTGTTTGCAGCACCGATACCAGCGCGGACATGCGTACCTTTCGCGTCCTACAGGTGATAGAAAATGCCGCAGCGGAGTTGGAGCTCTACAAGGTAGTTTTTTTTTTCCTTTTACTTCTTGCCTTGACACTGAAGTGCCCTTCCTCAGTTCTCGCATCCGTTAACTGGCCACTCTATGGGGACAACGACCTTCCATCGCAAGAATATAGATACCTTGGTATTCGAGACGGCCGGTCACGTAGAATGGTTTTCTAGTTTCAACGCCACAGTATGGTTTGGCGTGGACGAGGTAAATTGCGTCTTGCGCTGTGCACGTCCACCATGATTACTCTGCCTTCTAGGTTTCTGTGAAAGACTTGCGTAAAACAAAGAACGGCGGCCAGTGAGTTCCTGAAGCCTGCAATGCTGACATAGTGTGCTGAGATGTGGCTGAGCAGATCACGGCGGTTCAAGGCATCCGGAGTGGAGTACAAATGGAGACTTGGAGGAAATGGAAGTGACATGTCTGTGAGTGTCACTTTGCTTTTAGCGTCGTGCGACTGCCAACAGAAGCATCATGTTCAGTGTATCGACTCAAAGGATAAGCACGTGGCAGTGTGGTCTGCAGACGATAGAACACTCAAGGTTGCTCCTCGCTGTGTCACCATATTGGATCGAATTGTTGTAACTTGCTTTCTGAACCTTTGGTTCAAAAGGCTGGGCAAGTGGTGAGGTTATAAGCAATATTCTTTTTTTTGTCACACGAGCACAATGCATTGCTACATAGTATCCCCCTAAATATACTGTACAGAATCGCAGTCCTCCGTTTTAGAGCGGGGCGAGTACATTGTAATCACGCATAGTTTAGGTTCGTATTTAGATATCACTAAGATGTGCACCTGACATACATGCTGAATGTCAAAGCTTTGGCTGGGTGGACAGATGGATAAAACTCAATGTTGACGTCAGGTTTGCTTTCGAGTGCTCTTCCATCACGTTCATGGAAATATATCGCTGATATTGCTCCAAAGGGGACCTTTGCGTGTACCATACATCCGACGCCACCACTCGTACTGTGCTCCTGGCTTCGGCATGTCCGGCTAAACATTATGGGTGGGGATAGGTGATTGCACTGCATAGTGACAATCTCAAGCACCGGACAGCGACGGGAATGATTACCGTGCCTCGAATTGCACCACTGGCGGAAAACTGAATGGATGCGGCAGCAGAGAGAGGGGGGGCTTACTTCTTTTCGTCCTCTTCTTGTACATGATCCGGTGACCACACTCTCGACAACGGATGGGTTCCCTTGATTTTATCACATTTTTAGCGCCACAATCTTTGGACGTTTGTCAGACAATCCAATGGCGCCAGTAGGAAAGGGCGAAGGCTACCTGCGCAAATATATTCCATCTCTTGACGGGGATTTTGAGCGAAACCTGCACCCCCGCCAGAGGTGTTTGGCTGGCTTGGCTGGCTCATGGCTGCTTGAACGAGAACGGTATAGCGACGCCAAGTTGTGACACGTGACATCCTATACTGCACAGCCGCATTAATTTCACTCTTCCCTGGCTCTATGTTATGGTGATGGACTTGGCGACGATGCGTTGGGAATTACCATAATCACGGCGCAGTGCTCGGTTGCCCAGGACGACAGTCTAATAGACAAACGATGTCCCCAGGCGAGTTTTTCCTTTGACCCTCTTCAGTGTTTTCACAGCCTCGGTCGCTTCTCGTTGTCTGTCGCAGGGTAATTCTCAACGTCCGGTTCCGAACCGGGACGGGAAAGCTGTGTTAATTGCCCCAGCGAGGATGATCACCTTGCCGACGAGTCTGGGCTGCTATTGTTAGCCGTGCAGGCTGGAGGACAACGCCTACAGTGGAAGGTTACGCTCGTGGATTTGACGACCGTTCATACGTGACAACCGTGGGGCGTCTCCAAGGTGCCTTACTTATAACTAGTATGCTCTCCCCCCCACCCTACTCCCCTCAAGGCCACCTTTACGACGACACACACCCGTCCCCATTTCCGCCAAATGGCCAGTGCACTTCCGTCTTTCATCGAACTCATGGCTTCTCTCGGTCTCGACAATGATGCAAAGCCCTCCCCATCCCACGTCACTACGTCCCGTTCTCGCTCAGGCTCATGTTCTTCTGTGTCCTCTCTTGGCAGTTCAAATCCAGGCTACAGCCCAATATCACCCTCCTTCATTATATCGTCCGAATCCATCTCCCGAGACGTGGACGTAGACAGGCGGCATGGCTCCTCCCGTCTGCGGGCCGTTCGGTTTTCACCTTATATTTCCCCGAGCGTGAGTACTTCTCCCAAATCTCACAACAACCCTCTCTGAACACACCAATGCATAGTCCTCTGCTAAACAAAGCACCTCCACACTGGCCCCATCTATTGAAGAAGTAGAAAACAAGCGGAGGGTATGTCGAGTAAACTCCCTTCGTGATCCGCAGATCTGACGTGTACCTCAGTCTACCTCCCCGCGGTTGTCCTCTTCACCAGGTCGAAACAGGCCTTCTCCCCTCCAATCTGCCAGGAATTCCCGGGAGTTACATGCTACCACTCCCATCTCAAGTTATGCCCGTCGTAGAACTCCGCAGAATTCTCCGACGGTAGCAACCTTTCCTCACCGAGTACATACTGATCGACCTGAGAATATCATCCTGCCATCACTTTTACCTGCTCCTATTTCTCATTGACGGATATGGTTTCTGCCCAGATCATCGCTGTATCCTTGATGAATGGCAAAGAAAAAAAGACAATCTTCGTACCTATTTTCGCTTGCGGACAGTAGCCGATACACGCGTTCTTTACTTCCGTTGTCATGGACCAGATGTATATTCTGTTTTACGATCCCTGGACTCTCATTTGTACACCACCAATAGCATGCGTTCCTTACACATCCTGACGTTTGGACAGGGCAGATCCGTCCCCAAGTGCCCGACGTCAGTCGTGATCATCTTCATTGGGGCCGGGACAACGTTTCTCCAGATCACCATCATCTTCGTACTTCGACCCACACCAAAAACAATATGCATGCTTGTCTCGAAGGTACGTGAGGACCAAACTCAGTCGATCTTGGGGCTACGTCGGCAAAAGTCAGTCTTCTACAGGGACAAGCATTGTGGCATACCCTGAGACGAAAAAAATAAACAGCTTCTTCGACCGTTTCTGCCGGAAATTCCTCCTGCTGTGTTGCCAAGTTCATCCCGTTGTGATCGTTCGGCACGTTATCATCTTCGTCAGTGGCAACGGGTTGCAGTGCGTCTGCGCGCATCTGATCGCGCAAGCGAGTCGCCTCGTTACCCCTCCCAGAAGGCACAAGAGAGGTGCCTTGTATATACTCCAACATGTCGTCCATCAACCCCTTGGGGATGGAATCAACGTCGTTGGGGTTGATCCAGAGAACGTTGAACTGATGAGTGATGGCAGAACGAATGAACATCCACCAAGGTGCAAGATACGAACAAAACACTGACTGTGATCCCGGCCATTTCATCAAGGTTCATACAAGTCCGCTGTACAAGCGTCAGACGCGCTTCCGCGCGCCTTTCTTCGTATTCTCGACGATTGAAGTCTCGGAAATCCTCTTTACTGGCATCTTCGGCCATCTTTGCCATCTTTGCCAAGCGATCGGAAGCACCGGGAGACCTCGCGCGTTTCCCTAACCCAATGCCTCTCTTGCCTACAACCGAGATGAAACAGCGCATGCGATGATAGATATATCACGACGAACCTGACCATTCATTCAGGGGGAGCGGCTCAGCTTTGTGTGTTGAATCTGATGATATGTTCCATTGTTCTCTGGGCTCGGAGGGTTCTCTTGTTTCGCTCCCCGAGCGGCGGGGGGAAGAGGTACCCTCACGGGCTGGCGAACCCTCCTTCTGACCCAAAGATTCACCTATCTTGAAACCCATTTTGAGCATGATCTCCAGCGCCTTGTTCTTTCCCCCTTCGTTGTCTTCTTTCGCCCGCTCAAAGAGGCTCTTGCGGAGACCCTCTTCCCTGGATTCCTGCTCGCGTTGGTGACGGCTCTTGGATCGGTTCTGTTCATTCTTGATACGACTCTGCTTCAGGGACTCTTGGCGTCTTTGAGCGTATGTCTTTGGTTGAGAGGACGACGCAAGAGTCTCGACAAGGAACTTGTCGGACAGATAGTCCTCTTCGTCTGACATGATGCAACACGATGAAACACAGGCGAGCAAACATCAGACGCTCACACCAGCGGGCTTTCATATGGACATGAACGGGTCATCAATAGCCATGAAAGTACGTAGCAAGTCGCATATCAGGTTGACGAAAGCGACACTACAAGTTTGTAGAAGAAAACAGCACCAGACCGCCGACATGGAGAATGAATTACTTGACTCGTGAAAATCGCGGAAAACTTAGCAAAAAGAACAATACTAAGTAACGATAAACTGGCACTGGGGTGTGCGTTAAATAAGAATGAAGCCAAGAGAGGGATCTGGGGTTGTGATCATATGAGCGCATTCAGGCCGGCAGAGCTTCCGCGTCAGCCTCGGAGCCGGCGTTGTCACCTTCCTCTTCCTTGGTGGCATTGACAGCAATCTTGACGGCAATGGGACGGCCTCCAACTTCTTTGCCTTGGATTACCTCGATGGCCTTCTGTTGCTCTTCTTCGCTGCCAACGTCGACGAAGCCATAACCTTTGCTTCTCCTCGGTTTCCCAAACTTCCTGCGAACCACGCGGGCAGAGACGACATTGATGCCGGCGTCGGTGAAGAGGGCGGACAAACCCTCGTCATCGATGTTGAAGCCAAGGTTGGCGACAAACAACATGGTCTGGGAGGGTTCGCCAACTGGATCTTCGCCGGCTGGGCGGTGGAGACGTGGTGCTCTGGGTTTCCTTGCGCGAGGGTACTTTTTGGCGGGAGAGGCGTCAGTTGCATCTTCATCGGGGGGTGCATCGTTGGCCTCCTGGGGCACCTCGTCTTCTGTAGAAGCAGTAACCCTGCGCTTTGGCTTGCGCTGAATGAGAGTGATGAGAAGGGGAAGCGATGAAGGATGAAGCGATAAAGACATACGGTAGTCTTTTTCTTCTTTTTCTTGGGCTTGGCTGCTTCGTCGGAACCGGGAGCAGCAGCAGCGTTATCCGACTTGACGTCGCCATCCGCCTCGGCCTCGGTGACTTCGCCAGGCACGGCCTTGGCACCGCGCCTGCTTGGACGTCTCTTGGCCTTTTTCTCCTTCTTCTCCTTGTCCTTTTGTTCGGCTGGCTTGGCAATCTCGACGATGACCTTGCGGCCATCGAGTTCCTGTCCGTCGAGGGACTCGACTGCGCTTTGAGCAGCCTCTGCGCTGGACACGGCGACAAAGCCATAACCTGCGGAGCGGGTACCGCGCAGGATGACGTGTGCTGAGATGCTAGGGAGGATGAGCGGGGGAGGGATGGGAAGCACATGACGGTAATTACATGTCGCTCTGTACGGGCGCAAAGAAAGTCTTCAACCCTTCATCCGTGGTGGAGTACGCAAGATTTCCAGCGAAGACCTGAAAGGGATAGGATGAGGAAATGAGAGTGCGGATCTGGGGGCAGTACCTTGAAACCGGGTGCTTCTTCGATGAGAGGGTCTTGCGTAGCCGGAGGCACGCCGTTTTCAGTGACAAGGGCGGCTTGGGCATCGGACATTTTGAGAGGGATGAACTGATGGAACTTTGGGGGGGGATGAACGCGTGGATGAGCAATGGATGAACCGATTCTTCGTGTCAAAGTTGGAGATTGAAGAAAAGAAAGGTCTAGCGGGCACGCGGCTCTATTTGTATTAGACCGCGAATTTTATTACGCAAACAAACATCAGTACTAGTGTTTCCATCTCAACTCGTCGTCGTCTACCGCTTTGACACCGTCGGGTCTTTGCGATCATTACGTAACACTAGCACATATAATAATCTCCCCGTCCGTCGCTTTGACTACTCATACCCACATTCTTTTTACCCCCCATGGCTGCACCAAAGCTCATCAGCCTACTCGCTCTCGCGTCCTTCCTTGTCGTCGCCCTTTCTTTTGCCCCCCGCCATGTAAATGCCCTCGTCGCAGACCGCGCCCAAGTTGCCCGGCACGTCCACGCTCGCGACGCCGTTGCTAAGCGCAAGCGCAGCAATTCGTCCAGCTGCCAACCCAGGCCAACATCCACCCTTGACTCTGCTCTTCCCACCTCTACCTCCACACCTCCGCCCCCAACTTCAACCACACCCACAGCCTCTTCCACATCCTCCGCTGCTCCGAGCCCTACTTCCGCTAGTTCAAACACCAGCGGAAAGAAATGGGGTCTTGCTTGGGGCGCCGATCCACAGGACTTGGCAAACTTTAACCGTCCCAACGTCGGATTGTATGTCTCATCCTCTCTTTTTCGGATCCGCTTATACCCCGTCCGTCTCTAGTTGTTATAATTGGTCCCCGAGCCCCCCCGACTGTTCGCAATATGGAATGCCTATGCCGATGTTCTGGGGTCCTACCTTTGCGGATGCGTTCCAGAGTGCGGTCGTCAACGGTCCGGATGTTAGCGGCGTCTATGCCCTTGGTTTCAATGAGTAGCTATTTCCGCGTTCTTCTTGTCTCCCATTCTTACCCGCTCTCTAGGCCTAATGAGCCCAGCCAGTCCAACATGAGTCCTCAGGATGCGGTCAACCTCTGGATGACATACATGATACCTCTCGTATCCAAGGGTTATTCCCTCGTTTCCCCCGCCTGCACGGACGATGATGCTGGCTTGACATGGTACTCGGAATTCATGGGGAATTGCTCGGCCACACCGGGATGCAAGGTACGTCACACGTGCAATAGTAACCAATCACATCATTTAGATTCTGTTCCCAGGTTGATTCCATGGCTTTCCACTCTTATAACACCGACTCTCAGCATCTTATCGACTATGCCACGACGCTCCACAACACTTATAATCTGCCTGTCATGATCACCGAGTTTGCTGACCAGGTAACTATTCACCTATTGCATGACTTGGTGTGTCAACTAATTTGCTTCAAAGGACTACAGTGGTGCTAACAACCAAGCAACCATGAATCAAGTTTGGGATTATGCTGGCGTGGTCAAGAACTTTATCGATTCCACTGATTGGTTCATATTAGCAGCCCCCTTTGGTGAATTTCCTTTCCTACTCCATCCAATATTAACTCACAAGATTTCAGGTATCATGAACCCCCTCCCAAATAATGTCAACCCTGACAACTCTCTATTGGACGCCAGCACTGGCGGTCCCACCGCCCTGGGCTACTTTTACTTTGGCTAAGTATTTAGAGTATTGGGGATTCAATCCTAGCTTGTGGAACATTCACTCTGATACCCTCCTTCGTGGACGGTTTTTCTTTTTCTTTTCTTGCTTGTTACACTTCTTGCTCGCGCATAATTGTGCGTGCTTTGTTCGTCGTGCTTCATGTTTTGTACTGGATGCATGTGTTGCCGACGATGTAGCTTGTTGAACGAGGCGAAAATTGTGATCATCTTGGATATCTACCGTTCGGAGAACAATGTCACAAGACTTGTGGACGGAAGAATATTCCCACTCGTTCCGTCACATAAAAACAGAGCGCACCAGATGTTGGAGACACACACCATCTCATCTCCGTGCGGAAATGGTCAAACACCTCCCCCCCGCGGTCAAGCAACTCTTGACGTTGCGCAACCCAGAGGCATGGCCTAGTCCTCCTGTAGAAGGGCTGCACCGCGTGTTCACGAGTACGCTCAACGAGGCCAGGCAACGGAACGCAGAAAATGGTTGGCTCGTCCTCTCGGCGAGTACACGCTCTCCTTTCATAACCGAACAGCGTCCATTGAACCCGAAATGACAGACATGCACACTCCTTACCACTAACAGACCCTCGTCTGTGGGGCACCTCTATCGGTTCATAACTAGGACCGACCCCAGCCTGCCCGAGACACGAAGGAGCTTTACCGAAGCCGTGAACAGAGCTGCCATGATGCGCGAGGCCGCGTTGAAGAGCGTCATCTTCGTTGGCGTACCTCGGGTAAGTCTATAAGACGAAAAGGAGCAAGGCTTTCACTCCTAGAGTCGATTAAAAAATGAACTGTAATTTAGACGATCTTGTCCTTGACGGGCTTAAGGGACGCGCTGGAGGACGACGTATACGCTGCGTTACGAAAGAACTCAATCAGGTGAGAAGAGATCTGGTATCGCATAGCAGCACGAGGCGCTAGCGTTTCTCGCACGCAGGGAGGCCACCGTAGAGAACATCGAGGCGACCGTCCAAAGGGGTACGGACTTGTGGAAGTCCATCTATGAACCTCATGCTGTCAAGTTGTACAACAAATTGGGGGCACTTCATCCCGATTTCATCAGTACGTATTCATTTCCATCTTACCCCGTGGTCTTATCTTTCCCCCCCGTTTGATGACAATCTATCGCATCGCCTCGTTTATGACGTGCCTCGAGTTTGATGAGTACTGAATCTGCATCTTTATTTAGCGTTTATCATCCAGGCCTACGGCACGATTCTCTCCCCTCTGCCGCGAGGAGACCTGGAACAAGGCAATCTCACTCGGGCTTTGGGCTCAGTTGTCGGAATTGCTACACTTAGAGCTGAAGGAAG
Source organism: Gastroboletus turbinatus (assembly GCA_038090655.1). Lineage (NCBI taxonomy): Eukaryota > Fungi > Basidiomycota > Agaricomycetes > Boletales > Boletaceae > Gastroboletus > Gastroboletus turbinatus. The sequence continues at coordinate 19,234 of JBBPND010000002.1, forward strand.
AGTCGGTCCTCAGCTCACCAGTCATGTCTTTGGTCTCCTCAAGGCTCGTTATGAAGAGAACCTGAACAAGGAGGACAAATTCCTCGCCAGTGACGAGGGCACAGAATGGGTCATTCGCAAGGTGGATGAGGTCATTGATGCTGTGACAGCGGGCGAACAGGAGATCCTTGGGAAGGCCAAGCTGTGAGCACGCACCAGAGATCACTTTATTTGCTTGTTATCAGCCGATTGGTCGTAAATGAATGTCGTCGTTCTGACTTGTGAGAGGTTTGGCCTTGGCCTTGCATCGTGTTTCCCCACGTGTGGCGTAAAAACCCGTGTTCTGTGACATCGATGGGATGGGGGCGTCATGTAGCATCATCTGACTGCGTGAAAGGAACACCGGCTGTTTCGGTTGAAATTTTGTGGATTGCATGTCAATTATAGTACACATGTACAGGTCACCGTGGATAGGTATGATGAGAACGTGTCCCCGATCTAGTTTTACAATGTGGATGTGATGAGAGTGCAACGTCAGAGACCAAATGCCTGGCAAAATCGGTAAAGCATGGCTGTTACCGTAACCGTGTCCATCATGGGTGGGTGTGCCTAAGGTCAAAGAACATGAGTACGATGACGTGACTCCAAGCAGAGGAACCTCACTATCGTTCCCGCACCCGCGTTCCGGAGAAAGTGCAGCTCCCCGTAGACATCCCCGATCTGATACCGGGTGGCCCTCGTGGGCCGAAAGAAGGCGACAACGTTTCCTGCGGGATCCTCCAGCTGCGAGTGGACCGTCAGTGCATGCAAGATGGCGACAATCGTGCTCGGGACGTACCAAAACCTCAGGGGTGCTGGAAGACGGCCGCCAACGATATTGTAGGCCGTCGGGCGCGTTAAAAATCCGCGCGCCCTAGACGTAATGATGAGCGTCGCATCCAGGGCGTTGCGCAGACTATAACATACCGGGTAGCGAGGATCAGGGCGGACGAGGTCGGACATCGGGACCGCGTTCTGTGAGATAGATATTGATCAGGCAACGTGCGTGTATTTCCCCCCGATTCTTTCTCTTACCTTGCCGATCACTGCTCGCCCAAGACCGCCGTTGGAAGCCCACTCGAGCTTCGCAACACGATCCTCCCTGTTGGCGCGCACCGCCCGCCACAGGGTGGTGGTGCTTTGCCCATTGGTGCTCACTACGGTCTGCGGCGGGTTGTCAGCGACGCCGGCACAAAGGTGTAAGGAGAGCACCGAACCGCAAAGCGGTAGAGAACACCCCATGTGTTGAAGAGTTGACTTTCGCGGGGGTCTTGGTTTGTCCAGGACAAAACATCGTTCGTCGAAGCCGCCATTGCGAGAGTAGAAGAATGACTGGAATGCTTTCTGAGTAAGGGGGAGGTGAACTGAGCCAACTCTACAGAGCACTGGCCGAGCAGGATGGACTCTTTATAGGGCGAGTTTTGAATAACATTTCACAAAATAGCCTTGTTTTCATTTCTTTTTTCGTAGTATGACGAATTTATCGCAACGTGGACATTGTTGTGACAGATCACGGATGAGTATGAGGCAACAAACGTGTTGCCGCGAGAAGCCAGATCCATTAAGTTACTGGAGTCTTTTGAGTGGAGTAAAGTCCGATGCGGCAGTCAGGTCGAGGCCGACGTGATCGAGGAACAACACGCGTTGAGCATAAGCGCTGATTTACCCATGGAACATGCGGATTGGCGTCGCAGTGGCACGCTGGAGTTGACACGAGACTTGCCATTAAAGAGATAGGACGATGGTTGATGGCCTAAGGATAACCGAGAATTTAGAAGGGCATCCAAGGTGAGAATCTCGAACAAGAATATTCAAAGACGTACAAATCGTGGCAATAAACGACAAGAAAGATGAATTTCACGCGCTTGAGAAAGTACACGCGTGAGGGAAGTGGCCGTAAATGGCAGAAATGGTACAGTGGCGAGCGAGAAGAAAAGAACGTGTCGCAGGAGTGCGGGTAAGGTGTGGTGAAACTGGACGAGTAAAGCGTGTCAGCAGCATGGCAAAATTCCAGTAAGGTCATTCGGAGGAGAAAGATGGAACAAACGATTGGACGGCGGAACATGACCATCGCATGTAACGGTCAGGCTAGATCAGATGGAATCGACAAGCAGTGCGTGTTGGCTCTCGGTATACGGGGACCGGAGACTTGCATTATGAAATGTGAATTTGATTATGAGGTGGATGAACTTAACCTTGTACAAGGCACTCGAACGCGGATGACGCCACCGCGCTTGTTCATTAATGTTCCCCAATACATGATGTCGAGAATGACGGGATACGCGTACTGCAGCAGCTGGAGGGTGGACTTAACAAACGTCTAACTACAGACTGGCACATGGGTCGAGGATGGTGGGCTGGGGGTGGGGAAAGTGGCGGGCGAGGACACATCAGGACAGAATGATAAGACGGACTGGGTCGCATCGGGGACAGTGATAAGCCGATGGATCACGATGTTGGCAAGGGCGTACCTGACAGAACGGCTTACAGAGTCGGGCCGGGTCACGGGACGACCTCAAGTCCCAACGTTCTTGCGGTACCAATGACAGTGCGCGCAATCGACTCCAACTTGAGATGCTTGAGGTGGTCATCTCTTGCCTTGATTTTGGCGATTTCGTACACATGTTTGAGACTGATGGTGCCAAGTATCTCGTGTCCGGGACGGGCAGGACCTTTTTCGAGGCCGGCGACTTGCTTGAGGAAGTAGGTGGTTGGAGGTGTTTTTGTGATAAAAGTAAACGTCCTGTCTGGCTGGACGTGAATCATGGTGGGAATGGGGACGCCAGGTTCGATGTGGGCGGTCCTGGCGTTGAACTCCTTGCAAAAATCCATGGATTTGACACCACGCGCGCCGAGTGCTGGGCCGACGGGAGGACTTGGTGATGCCTTTCCAGCACCAATCAAGAGACGCTACAGTAATGTATGTGAGCGTACTGGGGGGGTGGGCAAGGAAAGGGACGGACGACGAGATGGACTTGACCTTTGGACATTGTACTACAGTTAACGTTGGAGTCGGTCGGTTACTCGGGTGTTGTATCGGCCAAATAAAGTCACACGTAGCAGACTCGATCCTCATCTTCTCAATTGCTAGTGCCTACATTGTCGAGCAAGTAATCCTCAAAAAATGTGACGACGCCTTGTCCAAACGTGACAATGTCTCTATCGGCAAAGATGGTGTGTACCACCTTCTCAGCCTGCTTGAAACGCCTCTCGACCACCGCCCTCTTTGTGCAGAGCTTTCATCGTATCTCCTCCCAGTTGCAACCAAAAATAGACCCTACCTTATTGTTTCGAAAGTCCCACAGCAGCACATCCCCGTCTTCATTTGCCTTTGCAAAGTGAACGAGATGAACACTACCTCGCGTATGTCCCCTCGAAAATTTGCCATTTGTGTTACGGTGGCCGAAACTCAGGCATGGCTCACTGTCAAAACCCCTTTTCCGGCTGTCATACAGCTGAACTTGGCGGTCCAGGTGTCGGACCTTGGAACCATGTTGAGCATATCACCGCCAGCGTGCAGCCACATCACTTACCTCTAGCAGCGTGACGTACGCTGCCTGTGGATGGTGGTGGATCTGTAGGATTTCATTCGACAAAGGATGAGTCATCGTCTTGCAACGGTTAAGATCCGTTATGTGCAGTCTCCTCTGCGTAGATGCCACGACTGATCTGTCACGATCACGGTATGCCAGCGCCATGACGCTGGTGCCATGTGAAACAACTTTCCTAGAATGAGGATCGTTCAGTGTTTCGACGTCAGCCGTCCACTCATGAATCGTTCCATCGTAGCCACCAGACAAAAATTTGATGTGGCCACCCTCGGCGTGTATTGCAGCGAGGCGACTCACACCTCTCTTCTGCGTATCTTGGTAGCGCGGTCTACTGCTGTGTGGACACCATGCGACATCGATCATTTGCGGCTTTCCCTGTTCATGTGCCATTAAGACCTCATAGCCGCTCAACAGACAGGAATCCGCATGCATACCGCGACAGAAAGGAATGAGATCTGATGTGTCCCTTTATCACATCCGAGAACAGCGGTGTCCCCGATGATGCAAGTGTCAGAGACATGTCGATAGATTTCAGAATTAGGAAGTGAAAAACGGGCAATCCGAAACCTGTTGCACGATCAGTGGATGCAAGACCACAACATTAATCCAACACTCACTTCTTCTTTCTCTCTATGAAATGACAATCACCTCTCATCGTGACTGCAACCAGCGGAAGTTCAGCAGACTCCGGCATCAAGAGTCGCCGAGCACGCCCATGATCAGTTTTAGGCAAAGGTACTCTTTTAAGCTGCGGATCAGAAGCCCGATGGTCTGATTCCTCATCGCTCTCGCTGCTCGTAATGGCAGGAGCTTCCTCGAGAAGCTCTCCTCTCCCCTGCTTCTGTGATAGCCTTGGCGCGACAAGTATCCTTTCAGGCAGGATGTCACGCTCAGGGTCACCTCGCCGTTGCCTTCCTGCAAGCAACTTCCTAATGGGTTGCAGGGACGGGAGGGACGGCGGTTTCACGTGCCGAGCGGAAATTCTACTGCCATCAGCGCCATCAGCACCATTCGCTTCTTTGTCTGCTGCATCAACCTCGGAATCGGAGGTCGTCACGTCAATGCCATCGGAGCGAAGCCCACACAGTGCAACTGCGTCTCCTTCCCTCGTCAATGCGGGACTTGGAGGCGAGTCCAATGACATGTCGGAGACCTCCGCTGGAGATAATTCTCGAGCGAGTGGAAGAGGAGAGTGGTATGAGGCCACTGGGCCATCTTCTGCTTTGCTTTCTAGCAACTCGATGTCCGAGTAATTATCATGATTGATTGGTGGTTCTTTTGGCGTGTCAGTGCGAGGAAGAGACGAAACCCTGCTTACGTCCTCGTCTGAATCGACGATGATGGCGTCTGCAGCGCTAGTACCGGAACCACCACCGATCGAAACAGCCGGGAGGCGAAGCTTTTCGTTCTTATGCTCTGCAGACCAGGTGGCGCCTTGACTGTCGACGAGAGGGATATCGTCAACCCCGTGCGACCGCCAGCCATCAACTGAGCCCGACTTGGGGCAGACCCTGCTCGGGACAGTAAGCGGACGCAGTGTTGGAGGATGTTATTAGGAGTACCAATTCAGGACGATGCCATCGTTACTTGCTTATCGATCAGTGCGCCGCGTTGAAGAGAGTCGAGGGAGACTCACAGAACCACGGGCAAGCCCACCAGACGCCTGCCTTGTCCGCGAAGAACTTCTGTACGTTGGTTGGCGAGCTGCTCCAGATACTGAGAGGACAATCGGTTTACGTTGACAGATGTAGGGAGAGGAATTCGTTCTACGCCTTGGGCGGCGGTGAGTGGGAGGGGAGGCGGGGTATAACAGTCTAGTTTGGTATCGTAGTGTTCTCTTTTGGGTCTCTTTCCAGACGACGGCGGGGAGGGCGTCGTCAGCGTCCGTTTCGACCTGGCGGGGTCGACGTCGTTCATGTTGAAATTGTCAGAGATTTTGCAAACAAGCTCAAATAGGTTTCTTGAACTACACCATGGAGGACGTCCAACCCAACGAAGTCCGCCTCTCCCGCAAGGGTTCCACAATCATACCTCGTGTGCGGACAACCCGCCCACTGACCACTCCATACAGAGGTCCATCATTCCCCTCCTCCCATGATTCGAGACCGTTCAAGAGAATAAGAAGATACTCATCAGCGACCCGCGCGCCGGTTCCCAGTCTCCCGAACAAGAGGACGGAGAAGGCACATGGGCAGGAGCTTGTAGAGGTCCACCTCCCGCCGGAGTGCCACATAGGGGCGCCCGGAAGCCATAGCGCACGCAAGAGGTGGATTGAGAACCAGAAACACTATCTACGTACCAATCGTCGCCTCTCCGTCGTGTCATTCAAGTACTTGGATCGCGACAGAAGCGTGCTATTCACCTGTCGCACTCGGCAGGCCACCCAGCCCACAGAGCACGACACTAGAGGTTATTCTAAACGTCAGATTGTGCTACAACCCACTAAACCTGTCCTCTCATCAACTCAGATGGCACACAGACGGGATCGCACCCTGTCAATGCTCACCTAGACACAGAAAGCATCAGCATCACACGACAGGGTGCGATGGCTCCATCTTTGGACCACAGTGGCATTGCCCAGGTGATCCTGGTCGCTTTGATTCTCAGAGATCTTGTTGAACTCGCCGCAGAGCAGTGAGCCTGGACCCAGTCGAATTAAATTTACCCCACGGCCACTCACTGGATTCGGAGGCTGTCCCCAGCGTCTTGACAATCAATCCTCGATTCCATCTTCGGGTTACTCTGTCAAGAGAGAGCTTGTCGAGTCCTCCACGACAGGGATGAAGTCATGCCGAGTGCAAGCCGTGCACACCAAGCCTGTTCCTCGACATTGGGCCGCAATGCATACAGCACCCCGAACAGAGAGTAACATTGACTCGACTCTGGACCCTCCCGGTCCAGTTGCGGAAGAGAATTCTACTCGGTGGTTGACCTTCCGCTCTGGCTATGTGAATATCTACCTCCCACCTTTGAGTGGTGGTTTGAGGGCTCCACCGTCAGAAGCGAGCACAGACCCACAACCAAGCATCGATCAGACACCAGGACAAGATGTGGGGCAACCCGAAGATATACCCATCGTCCGTAGCAGCGACACTAACCCGCACCCAGTCCAGCCAAATATCCTTATGAACGGCACACTTCCCGTACGCTCGATGGAAGATTACCGAATAGGCGGGTCCCTTTCCGACCAACTACGTCAACACGACGTCTTCAGAGCGGATCGTTCGGGTTACTCTCGAGACTGCCCGGTGATACTGGAAGATGAAGCAGAGGTACTTCCTTCGCCTCCTGATCAAAGCTCACTCGTTCGTGGTTTCACCCTCGCATGTGGTAATCTGCCCCTTTCGCTCGGCCCTCGTGATAGACCTCGCCGTATATTGCATGATGATGGTTTCACGTGCGTTGTCACTGCACATGGCATTATTGACCAGGTTGGCACGACGAGTGTGCTGAAGCTGGATCACAATATTCGATCAACCTCTTTACCTTTTGAAGAGTCTGTTGACGATGCATGCATACTATCGCACCAAGGAGAGCCCGTCATAATTCTCGGTCATGCGCGAGAACAAAATCAGATCGCTTTCCTGTATTTGGAACACGGTCAAGTCAACATGGCAGTCTAGTAGCTCTGCCGCGCTCTCTGACAGTTACTTTCCAGGTTTCCCGACATATCACACTGCGCCGTGATTGGAATGCGGCGAAAAGACCCGGCGTAAGTGCCGTGACATCGTTGATGTCTCCCTTGAAACTTGCGAGCGGGGGCTACGATCATCGTGTGCATCTCTGGGATATTGCGCAGGACCTTTCTGGTGCTTCGGCGGTCGAGCTAGCCATAAAACACTCCTCACATATCCACTCCCTCCTGCCTATCGTGGACACCAGCCACAAACTCGTCTCCGTCGGAGCAGATCGCGACGTTCACATTTATGACATGTCCGCAGAACGCGTCGTGCAGACTCTGAAGATGTCTTGTATCCCATATCACGCGCACAAAACTGACACACTCTTTTGCACGTTGCTCGAGGTATCCTATTCAGTTCCCGAGCGGTAATATTTATTAAGTCCAATCTCAGGTTTCCCACCTAGAAACGCAGTTTGAAATCCGAGACCACCGTATACCTAATCAAGCAGTCCAGAGGTTCGGCTTTATCGCAGAAGAGAGGCGTGGACGATTCGAGAAAGGTTTGTCTACATGCCCCTCCTGGAGAATTCCCCGACTGAACATGCAATCAGCGGACACGTGGTCTCACTTTGTCGTCTGTGGGGACAGTAATGGTGCAGTACGTCTTTGGGATCTCCGCAATGTCTCCACGGAAGTTGCCCTTGTCAGTCTCAACTCTCTTGTGTTGTGTTGACCCATTCCTCATTTGCACACAGCGGCAGTGCTTCAGTGATCCTGTCATACAAGTTGTACATACCGGCCCTCGCTTGCTAGCGTGCTCAAAAAGGAACGAACTTGCAAGCATCGACTTTCAGGGCGAGTAAAAGTCAAATAGGTGTCTTCATCACGTCACCATACCTCCACGATTGACCCATAGTACTCGATACGCTCTACCTACTAGCCTCCAATAGGATTATTGATGTGTGTGGAACTCGAGCGATTGTGGCTGATGCTACTGTGGGATTGTATGCACGGAAGAGCGCGTGGCACGTGTGATCATAGGTGCCGGTCACCATCTTCTAAATGATTTGGCCAAGATCACGCAACATCCTCACCTTTCCGCCATGTCGACGGCGACGGGACGTGCTCGTCGAGACGAAGCGGTCAACCGCGCATATACGGTTCAGGTAGTCGAAGGCTCCAAGGTCCGTCTCTCTGTTGATATGACCGCCAGTACCGGGGTAACTGAAGACCCTTCTATCAGGCTGCCGCCAAGATGGGCGTATTCGGCCTCGGTGTCGTTACGCTGGCTCACTACACTTGGCCGTCTTTCCGGTGAGTGCGCGCCGACGATACCAGCATCTCGCACACTCGATTTCTGATCGCTTTTGACAAGGCGTCAGACCCTTCCCTTCAAGGCATTTCTTGTCACCATCTGTGAGTCGTCTGACACAAATGCTTGCGTTTCATCGTTCTCATGTTTGCCCCAAGTTGCAACAGCTGGTCTGGTTATCGGCGCAGACAATGCTCTGCTATCTCACGAAGCCCAATTTCGGCAGTCTGAAAATGCGATCCGTAGGCTCGCTGTCATGGAGCTTTCTCGTCAAGGTCTTGTACCCACAGAATCGGCAATTGCTCGTTGGCGAGACGAAAGAGCAAGGCAGGAACAACGTTAGTAAAGACTCATGCATAGATCGTGTCTATTATACGTGCTACATATCGTGAACGTCGAGACAAAGGGCAAGTAGATGGATCGAGCAAAATGTAGTACTCTAAATGAAAAGGGATCGCCAATTGGTATTCATCAAGGCCGGAAGTGATGATGCGTTTACTATCCAAGATGCAGTAATCATGATTTAGGTGAGGTGGATGAGAGCGACAATACATTGCTGAGAGTATGTACAAGATGTTTCACTGCCAGTCCCCGTGAACAGGAGGAGTTGGCAAAGGTTGCCCATAGTTGGGATATAGTTGAGGCGGTCTTTGCGCCAGTCCTTGGAAATGCGAGGCATTACCAAAGGACGGTGAAATACTCGGAGGAAGCTGCGTACGCTGAGGCATGTCTGGCAGTGGCTGATACGCGGGCTGAACGGGATGATATCCAAGGGGCAGCTGAGGCAATGCTGGCGGCCTTGGAGGTACGGGGAGTGGAGGCGGGTGAGAATTCATAGGCTCAGATAGAGCTGGATGGCCAGGCGCAGAGGGTATTCTGCGATAATGCGGAGGGACGGGAGGAGCCGGAGAAAAAGATCCGCTGCTCGGAAAACCCGCACCAATCTGCTGAGGGAAGCTTGAGGACGGCGGAACGGCTACCGAATAGCGACGATCTCGCTGGAATTGTCCAGGTTGAGGCAAAGGTCTGGATCCCATAGTAGAGGAGTTAGGAGCTGCATGAGGTAGGATCTCAAAAGGTGGTGATGGCGTAGTAGGAATGTGTACTGGGTACATCTGAGGAGGTGCCGAGTGAACTGGGGTAGGGGGAGGAAGCGGATTACCATACTCTACAGACTGTGTAGGAAATGGCACAATTTGTTCATGACCCAAAGACGTCGGTTGATACGAATGATAGTCGGGTACTTGTGAGGCGCTCAATGAGTGTGAGATGCGATGAGGAGCAACACTTAGTGGAGGTAGTGGAGGGGGGGGAGGAGGTCCCGTCAAAGGGGTTGGCGTTGACGGCACAGTTGTGTATCCAGGGTGTGTGTGATGAGGGGAATATCCAGCACGCGGAGGTGGATTGGGAGATGGTGAATGGGATGGATGTCCCTGTGCGACACTGAATGTGGAAGGTTCAGGTGAGTATGACACTGAGACGTAGCTGGACGAAGTGGGAACACTGGAAATGGGTACAAAACCGGATGATGAGGTAGGCATGCTATATCTGGGACCATGATTCCGGACGGGAGGGGGATGACTGGAGACTGATCCATCTTCATAAGTTGGATGATAGGAAGAACTGAAGTTAAGGCGAGACTGAGGGGTGGTTGGAGTAATGGCATTGTCGTATACAAAGCTAGATTCTTCTATTTGGCCTTGCTGCTCGTAGGACTGTGAACCAGGCAGTGGCAATGGATGAAAGCCAGTGGATGTCGACGGCCTTAGTGTCTGATTCAAGTATTGAAAAAGCGTATTAGACGGCACGTATGCGAGAAGGGGAAGTTAACTGACTGCGTAATTGTCCCGCGATCGATGATCCACCACACCAAGCTCTGCAAAATCATTGGTCATCTGTTCCACTGACGATGCCACGTCCCTTTGCTCGTAAAGGGGTGCATACAATTCTGGACGGGAACCGGAGGCGCGGAGGGATGACGGTAAGGAATCAGGCTGATAAGCTGCGCTAGCTTGCACGGGCCGAGCAATCGGATACGTGTTCCCGTTCAACGAAGCACTACCGTCCGCTGGAACAAATGATCCAGGTCCACCATAGTTCTTATTTGATATCGTTGGCTTTCGAGAGGATTTCTTTTCTGGCGGGGGTTCCTGATGATGGTGGATCAGCATGGTTGCCAAACCACTTCTTTCGCAACGCACATTTGACCAGAACGTCAATTCAACATAGACTTCGCCCGCATACTTGTCTTTGTTCATGAGAGTAAACCACTCTGACGCGAGATCAACAAGATTGACTAGGATTGACATCAGTAGCTTACCATCCGTCTCGCCCTTCGTCAAAGCTTCCGTGAGATCAACAAGCGTCTCGCCGATGAAGTCTGGATCACGCGCGTCATCAGCGTAACATTGAAGCCTCATAAAGTTCCCGCCCTTAATCCTCTTGGGACCCCTCTTCTTTGGAGGCAGTGGTGGGGGAGTGTCACTCCCTGGCGCAGACCGAGTAAGGCCACCCTCTACATCCTCGAATATGGTAAACCGGAATTCCTCGTCCCACTCTGGGTGCTGGCCACCGCGCTTGATTACTTTGGTTCGTCGCTTCTCCTCATTCAGCGTCACCAGGCAATACGGAGCTTGTTTCCCAATATGCCTTTTATTTGGCAAGTTTTTCTGCCCTTGCTGTCAGAAAGTTAGCCACAAGGGTTAGTGAAAGTGCCATACCGCTTTGAGCACGACAACTATGAGAGTCCCGATTTCGTGGGGCGTGAAGGACATGAGTTGGACAGTGTACGACGATGGACAAAGGGAAGGATGAAGAAACGAATGTACGTCCTGCCTTACGCGTCAATCGTACCGCATCAACGAGAATAGTGTCCTCAAAGCAACAGTCCAGTGGCTGTGCTAATGAATTTGCCCCCATAAAACCGAGTAACCGAACTCAAACCGAACTCATCAGTGGCTCGTTCTAGAAGGCGATTCACATCTCATGGCACTGGCAGAACAGACATATTTATTGTCCTGGTGTGTAAGGCTCACAGCTGTCGAATAGAAGGTGGGGCTTTCGTCGAGCAAGATCCAAGATCATCTCGCTGAAGTAACTATTGGCCCATGCGAACCATGATCGAGTATACTCGTTCCCGTTGTAAATGCTGATCGACTCGTGGACCAAGCCGAGTCCCGCCGTGTTCTGTATATGCTTAGTTGAATCATAGTCAGAAGGATGAGGCACCGCAGGGACTCACATTGACAATCATGTACAGGGACTCCAGGATTTTGTCGTCGTCATCACTGCCAAATATATTGGTGATTTGTGACATCGGCCACGGGTTCCATGCAGCAATGTGGGGACCACTGTAGTGAGTAGTTGAGACTTGCTCGTCATATATTCGAGCCACTAACCCAATGCCGCTGAAGTTTTGGCCCTTTGCATAATAAGGGTTTTGGCGGGACATCAACATCTTCTTCGTCTTGACATGGGTAGAGTCATTCCTGTCAAGAAAACCCAGGTAAGGGAGTGAAAGGAGGGACTAAAGGGGGGTTCATGTACATCCATTTGAGTCAAGAAGAGGCTCGCTCACCGGCACATTGGCATCATCCATCATGTAGACGGAACCAAGCCCTTTACCATGGATCAGTCACATTGGCCATCAAAATTCTCTAGAACACACCATTAATCTCGTATGCAAAGACATTGTCAACGATCTAAGCAACAACCTTCATTAGTACCGATCGCAACCCCATCGTCGAAACCTACGGCATGCTCATATATGGCTTCCTTGATCCCATGGCTCCATTGTTTGGCCTGAGCGCTGACATTAGGTGCGATACCAGCATCGTCAAGTATTGTGGCCAAGTTAGTCAGTTCGACACTGAGCATGGCATTTGCCGGCGTAAGGAAAGCTAATACATACAATTGGCTGGCTTAGCATCAAGATTGTTGTTGTAAACTCACCGTAGACGGACAAATCGTCGGAGGGACGATGACTAGTTCCGACCATACCTGTATATCCTTTAATTTCGCCATTGCCACCATTATTGACCGAACCAGCGAGGGACCCTGGAAGCCCAGTCCAGTTGTAATACGAGATGAAGTTGAAGTCGGCGTCAAACGAGGGTTGGGACTGTTCATCCATAACACGGAAGATCTGATCAATTGCAGATAACCCTATGTGAGCGTAAGTGTTGATTGATCCTTGGCAGGGACGAGCAGAAAAAATACTTGCAATTGGCATTCATCATTGATGAGTCTTTTGTTGCTTTGTAGTAAGTTGCAGATAATTTGATGAAACTGCACAGTGAGTCCAGTTCATACTATATCACCCAAACATTCGTAATGCTCTGGTTCTCTCAATAGCAAAACTTGAGACATACCTTGCATTCAAACACGGTTAGGTTGTCGACGGCACTGATACGATCAATCAAATTCTCGTCGTGAAGTAACTATAAGAAGTAACTCACGGATTAACGGCTACGCGGTCAGCCCAGGCGTTGTGGGCAAGAGGTAAACTGCTCTCCGGAGGGGGATGGAAAGCACCACAATAGGGATGTTCGGAGATATATCGTGCTTCATTATTGATGACAGCCTTGACGAGGGTGGCAAGTTCCTGATCTATCGACAAGAGATTGCGATAGTGAGCAAACTAAATCACTTTGATGAGCACTGGGGAAAGTCTCGGGCTCGAGGTCGAACCTGGTTTCCAGTGTCTCGAAGCCAGTGCGCACTACAGAAATGACATCAGTGGTATATCTAGCTATTATAAATTGATCATACGAAATGTCGCCGGTGATGATAAAAGCCAAGTTTTCATCCTGTGTGCTGAGTTAACATTTAGTGTCACATTTGGACTGGCAGCATACCTTGTTGAAGTATTTGACGGTGGTATCTTGCAAGTCACGTTCAACATCAAGGAGACCACCCGTCAAGTCGGCACTCACCAAGGGTGTTCGGGAATGTGTTTTCGAACAGACGTGCAAGATCGGGATCCTTCAAACGCGCATTCATGTCCGAAATGACTTTCTACGGGATGAGGACCTAAGACGTCGACCCAAGAGAGACTTTGACATAGTCTACCTCGACAGATGTGCTGTTGAACGTACGGCACGCGAGATCAGGCCGCATGTAGGACAAGCCCAAAGGACCAGAAGAAGGGCTGCCGTGCGGAGTCTGGAGAGTCGTTAGTATTAGGCATCAAATTAGACACAGTTGTCGTACTTGTGAATACGTGGAGTAGTCTGTGCAACCCGTGCCAGCATTGAGAGCACCCATCATAGAGACGGCAAGGGTAAGCCTGCCAAATCCAAACCTCGTTTTAGCACTCGCAAGTCCCCACAAGCTTTGTAGAAAAATGTAGGGTGAATAGTTCCATGATAGCTCCGAGTAAGCCCTTTCTATGAGCTCGGACAGCACCATTTGATGAGAAGACCGTGACAAAGTTGCAGAAAGAATTGTGGTTGCAGGTTGTCGATCACGGCATGGTGGTAATTAGGCAAAAAAAGTTTAGAATGTCCCGGACGAAGGTGCAAGTGTCAATAGTAAATACAAGATACGCTATATGCTGGGAAGGGGGGCTTCGGCTCTAGTATACCATGGCGCATAGAATATGATCGAATAAACCGATTCTGCAGAGGGCAACAAGAAAGAATGTCGGGGACGAGAGTTCAACGATAGCACCCATCCTTCGCGATAGGCGTCGTGTGACAAGGTGTTCATCATGCAAGCAAGCAGGGAAGTCAGCTTTCTTCACCTATAAATGAGCTCGAGGCTTTCAGAGCTGCCGCACCCGTCGACCGTCCCAACGTTGAGGGTACGTCTTCATTATGTTCTTGAGTTCCAGGGCGTCCCGGCACTGCTTGGCTCCGGTCACCATCTCTGCCAACCTCACTGGTAAGAGGCACACCTCGATCCTCAGACTCCAATGGCGACTCCGTACATACCCCGCCCTCAACCACGTTCTCATTAACCTTTTCATCATCCCCATCTTCCAAGCTCACCGGCCGGCCGGTTTTCATACTGTTGCTCGTCCACATGTTCTTGTTCCCCGTCATTACGCCTAGACCACTTCCGAGAACCCTAGCACTCCATCCACTGACTTCGCTATCCCAGCTTCCTCTCCTCGAACTTCTGGGTCTGAGGGCGCGGACACTGGCGTCCACGTCCCGCTCCCCATCGACATCTAAGCGATCGTCATCAGCAAGAAGGAATTGGCTGGCATTCTCCCCCTCTGGATCCCCAAGGACGCTACCTCCCAGGTGAGAGATGGAGTCGCCGCCTCCGAGTAAGCCAGATAGGGTTGCGGACCCTAACGAACCAATGGCCATGCGTGCTCCGGGTATCGCATATGCCGAGGAAGCGAGTGTAAGTATCGAGGCATTGTCAAGGGGTGGTGAAGAGGGGCGTGGATTATTTCGTGGATGGTGTGCCGTATGGAGCGGTGCCTGAAGTCCATGAATATTGTGTCCCAACAGCCCAGAGTTTGATGAAGCGACGTTTGCATGTGTCAAGGAGGAAGGAGGATGCGATGAAGATTGGGAGGATGGTGGGAGGGCGGAAAATGTGATAGATGCGCCACTACCAACCACGCCACCATTGGTACCGGTGGAAGATGAGCGAGCATGAAGTGCATGGCGTGGCGAGATCTGTGATACAGGTGTTACAGGGACCTGCGCAATGTGCCCCACACCTGCAGGCGGCAGATCAATGCTAAGGACAGTGGTAGGTTTGGTGCTTGCTGCAATGCTGCGGAAGGTTCGTGAATGAGAAATGTAGGATGAAGAGGAGTGGGAAAGCGAAGGCGACGGAGGGGAGCTGGGGGGGAGGGGACGCAATGATGCGTCCTCATCAGCCTCGAGGGCGCTCGCAGGAGACCACATCGAATCACGAGCTAGGGACGAGCAGCGGGTGGAGGCATCCACGTTATCATCATCACCAGAAAATAGAGATTGATTGTGTTCAGTGTCCACGTCGTTAAGAGAGATGGTACGTCGTTGCGACACAGCAGATGAAACACCCCTCCTATGATGATGGATGGCACCCTGCCGCTGTGATGTGGGAGGGGTAACTTGCGGCCAAGGAGAAGAGAGGGATCGGCCATTCGGTCGTGAAGCGGGCGCGGTTGTGACGCCAAGATGAGTCTTGGAATTTGGGACGGCCGTTTGGGAAATATCCAAGCAGTCTCCATCTTGGATCCTCCTTGCCCTGACTGACCCGCCGAGTTTGCGCTGGAACCAGTTGATGATTGGTTGGCTAGAGCGATGGGGCGCTTTCTTAGTGTGCAGCTGCTCTGACACCAGTGTCTGCTTCGGCGGGAGTGGAGCTCTGCGACCGACCGACTGTAGAGGTTCCTGCTTTGCCAGTGAGCCGTCTGCATTCACCAACTTGGATTGAGGCTTCTGTGAGTGGGAATCCCGAGACCTCGCCGGGCCCATTGTGGTGGTTGTAGTCGCTGGAGGCATGTGGGACTGAATCTCCAGTCTTGAGTGGTACCCCGGGCACTACTCAGAAGATGATAAGGGACAGAAAGGGAAGAAGGAGATGGCGGAAGGACTCGTTCAAGCGCTTTGCCATGTAATTAAATTACCACAAGTTGGCTGTGTCTGGGCTCAGTCTCGGATGCAGTAACGCGATTCGCAATATTTCCTACTCCTACATACACCCTGCAGTACATCGTCCTGGATTTTCACCATTCCGTCTTCTTGTTCGTCTTCACCGGGACAACTGGAATCTTGTTCCCCTTATATCCGAACCCATCCAGCCACGGCCAAACTGCGCTCCTGCGCTGCTCAAATATGGTGATGGCATCTTCCTTCTGCAGCGTCAGCGCGATGTCATCCAGACCGTTCAACAAACAATGGCGCCGGAAAGGATCCACCGTAAAGCGGATCGCCGGCTTTCCATTCTCCCGTCTCACTTCCTGTTTCTCGAGGTCAACCTCAAGCTCCACACCTGCCTCTGCGTCCACGGCAAGGTCTTTGCACTCTGCTTGAGAAAGCAGCAAGGGGAGCATGCCATTTTGCATGGCGTTGTTCCGGAAAATCTCGCCAAAGCTTGGGGCGATAACGCAACGAATTCCAAAGTCATTCCTGTAATCATGATCATCAGTCCGGGAGCCAGACGATCAGACGTGGGCGGGAAGACCCACAAGCTCCACGCAGCGTGCTCCCGAGAGCTACCGCAGCCAAAGTTCGGCTCAGTGACGACGAGGATTCTCGCCTGGTCATATGGAACACGGTTCAGGACAAAGTCCGTCTTCTCCCCTGTCTTGGGATCGAAACGAATAGCGTAGAACAACGCATTGGATAGACCGGTACGTTTCAATGTTTTGAGGAATTGTTTGGGAATGATCTTATCTGTGTCAACGTTGGCCATGTGCAAAGGTGCAGCGACTCCTTTAACAACGATAAATTTCGCAACTCCAGAGCCCGAAGACGGGGGAAGTTGTACGGGAGACGCGCCAGATGGGTGGATGATAGGTTGCGGCTCGGGCGGCGGGAGGACAGGGTCTGTGAAGAATTCGTATGGACTCGATTCCTTTAGCGTCGGCGTATCGGTGATATTAGTCTCGGCCCTTGAACCCAGCAATTTCCGAATATCAGTAAGCTTTCCCAAGATGGCTGCAGCTGCTGCCATGGCTGGACTGACGAGGTGAGTCCGCCCTCCAGCGCCTTGACGACCTTCAAAGTTGCGATTACTCGTGCTGGCACAGCGCTCACCGGGGGCCAGCTGATCTGGGTTCATGCCTAAGCACATAGAGCATCCGGCCTCTCGCCAGTCGAAACCAGCCCGCTTGAAGATGGTATCTAATCCCTCTGCCTCTGCATGCTGCTTAATCAACCCAGAACCAGGAACAACCATAGCTTGGACGTTCGGTGACACCTTGGCGTCGGGGCCGGCAGCCAAGACCACTCTAGCAGCAGAACGGAGATCCTCGATACGACTGTTGGTGCAGGAGCCAATGAAGACTTTGTCCAACGCAATGTCTTCCATGCGGGTATTCGGTTGCAGACCCATATAGGCCAAGGCCCGCTCTGCAGACGCCCGCTTGCCGGGGTCTGTCATTGCCGCAGGATCTGGAACGGAACCAGTGATGGGAGCAACATCTTGGGGGGACGTGCCCCACGTTACAGTGGGTGGGATATCGGCTGCATTGATCTTTACTTCAATATCAAATTTTGCATCGTCGTCGCTCTTGAGAGTACGCCAATAAGCTACAGCACGTTCCCATGCTTCGCCCTTGGGAGCCAGGGGACGATTGCGGAGGTATTCGAAGGTAACTTCATCTGGTGCAACCATACCAGCTCGGGCACCAGCTTCGATACTCATGTTGCAGACGCTCATACGAGCCTCCATGCTGAAGCCGCGGAAGACAGAGCCAGCATATTCGATGACATGGCCTGTGCCTCCAGCTGTTCCGATGAGTCCGATGATATGCAGGATGACGTCCTTCGAGTTCACGCCTTCGGCGAGCTCACCGTCTACGGTGATGCGCATGTTCTTCCCCTTTTGTTGCAGCAGGGTTTGAGTAGCAAGGACATGCTCGACCTCGGATGTTCCGATGCCGAACGCCAAGGAACCAAATGCGCCATGGGCTATGTAAAGGAGAGATGAATGACCGCGAAGATCTGATATTACGGACATACTGGAGGTGTGTGAATCACCACAGACGCATGTTATACCTGGAAGCTGTGAGAAATCAGTGTTGTATACTGAGTGTCAAAAATACGAGATGGTGTCTTACCGTGAAACCCTGTTCGGGTCCGATGACGTGCACAATCCCTGTAGTTCGGTCAGTAACAAAGTTGGCAGGAGAACAGATCTCCATACCCTGACGTCGGTCCGCCAGACCGAAGTAAGTGAGTCCAAATTCTTTTACATTATCTTCGACCGCCTGACACT
The DNA here is from genome assembly GCA_038090655.1 of Gastroboletus turbinatus. NCBI lineage: Eukaryota > Fungi > Basidiomycota > Agaricomycetes > Boletales > Boletaceae > Gastroboletus > Gastroboletus turbinatus. Next base: position 37,628 of record JBBPND010000002.1, read on the forward strand.
GTGCGCGAGAATCGGGTTCTGCTACAAACGTATCGACGGACTTGTAGTTTTTGCGGGAGATCGTACTTGTATCGAACGAGGATTCTCATTTGGTTTCTGCACGACAGTGCGAAGTCACTCACGGGATGTTATGATCGACAGTTGCCAGGGTGCAATCTGGCCGGCGAACATTTCGCTCGGCTGTCCGCCTACCCGCGCGATGAGCAAACAAAGTGACATGAGCGAACGGGGAACGTACAATCCCTCGAACGCCTGAGGGCTCGTAACTTCGTGAACAAGGTGACTGCGAGCCAAACCCATCAGCGGGTTTACTCGTGAGGCCGATGCACACACCGATCGATGTAGATAAGCGCTAATCCATCCTCCAGGACATCGCTGAGGCCAATGAGTTCAATGTCAATCAATACGCGCGGCATCACTCACACGACATGGTCGTCCCAGATTTTATCGTACAGAGTGCGGGGTCCAGTGACGGGGGCTGGCATGATATTGTGATAGGTAGCGAAGCGAAAGAGTGATTCAATATTGGTGCTCGGGTCAGGGTCAGCAGTCTGTTATTTAACCGATGAGCAGTCTCGGCCGATCTTGGCAACTCGGCCGATGATCGCGTAAAAAAACATACTGTCTCAGAACGAGAACGAGCTGAAATTAGGCTGATCACGCTTGATAGAGTTGTAAGTTTTCGTTGTCGGCACTTCGGGCGAGGAAGATATTTGTCCTGGACATGGGACAAGCAGATAATATTGTCCAAACTCGCTTCCAACCTTGCGTTGCAAATATCTAACTGCAATATTCGTGGGTACCGAGCTCAACTCTAATTCGCCAGAAGATCAAATATTGACGAGTCTTCATGCAGCCTAACTTCAGATTTATGAGCCTCTGGGCCACGGGGAAAGGGTTGAATATAGGGCAAAGTGCCAATCAAATCCAGCTACAAAGTACTTGGTTTGGCTGCTTCAATTAAAGTGTACCGGAAAATGCCGCACCTAAACTGCACAGTTTTTCAGCCACACCGGCTCACCAAAGATGTCTGTATGCAGCCAAGTGTGCAGCCCCGAGTCTTCAAGTCGACGATATGGCCAAGTCCAAGAAGTGCGCACATCCCCGATTGCTTGGAACATAGCTTAACCCATCGCCAGCCACACTAACCACAACCAGACCCGCAAGGCCCACCGCAATGGTATCAAAAAGCCACAGACCAAACGGACGCGCTCGTTGAAGGGGGTGTGTGCTCTTGCTTTCTGTTTACGTGTTCTCCAATGTTAAAGCTTTCTTTGTATAGGTTGATCCCAAGGTGTGCTAAACTTTGTCCGCTCGATACCTAGAATCATGACCCCCATCCTATCGTGTAGTTCCGCAAGAATGCTCGCTATGCACTCGTTGGATCTGTACGCTCAATCTTTTCCTAATCACGGTCTCTATCTTATACCTTGGCAGCGAAAAGCACGCACAGGGCAAAATGAAGATTCATCATGATCTCAGTGCTTCTTCGCCCTTATCGCAGCACCGCGACGAACCAGAATCACAGACGTATAGATCACACTCGACACATGTATCACCTATCGTAACTATGCGGTATGACTCAGGTCATAAAAGTAACATTGCATTCTCTTCATTATGGTCGGGATTCCGGCGTAAGTGACTGATCCCCCAGTTTCTCCCTCCGGCTCGCCTGTAAGTTCTTTGCATGACGTTCAAGAGCGGCTTGCAATCTCGCGGCCTAAAGATAAAAGAGAATGAAATGATTGTTGCTAATGAGAACGACCCTGTAGAACATACTGCTGCATCTTCCGGTCGAAGCGCTCCTTTGGCCATGTTGTGTTTGCCATACTTGAGTTTCTTGACTCGCGTGGTTTGCGTTTTCTTCCCCCCCGCGCCTTCCTCAAGTAGGGCCTCGCACTCTTCCTGAGTGGCGACATAACCTTGTAGTAATGAAAAGAACTTGTGACGGAGGACGAGTTTGATCCTCTCGAATGCATGCGCGCTATACCATCCATCCCGTTCCTGAAGTGGTTGAGGTGGGAAGGTGACATTGGATATTGAAACGCCTACATCGCATGTTTCACGCAAGTCTTCCTCACTTTCAACCATACGTTTCAACATGGGGTCGTATATGTCACAGAGCTGGAAAGCCGCTGTTTCCTTGGTGAGTGTAACACCATCGAATATGTGTGACTTGCTGAAAAAAAAAGGGAGGACAGCGTTATATATCGCCAAGGTAGGAGGAAAGTGCTAGTCACCGCCGCTCAACATCCACCGCTTCCTCTTGTTCGACAGACCTGGTGATGTACGTGGCTGCTGATCTCCCTTCCTGTCTCCGGGAGACGATGGAGACCCTTGACATTGGGTGATTTGCATTACGGAAATAGATGCGCTGGTAGCTGTCGGATTTGTGAGGCGGTTCAACCATGCTGCTCCCCGGTAAAAGCTTACAATCGAGCCTCTGGATTCTTTCTTGGATCATATTGGAGGCGGATAAGAGTATCCCGCCAGGGTCCATCCTGAAATGTATAGCAAACAAGAGGAAGTAAAACTTTGGAACTGCAAAACGTGAAGCGACGTGACAAATAGAGCAAAGAAAGACACCTCACTTGTGTATCTCTCTAACCTCCGCGGGACTGAACTGATTATACAGGGCAGCACGTGTCCAGATTGGACGGTCTCGTATCAACTATTAAACGTCTTAGTCATGATGTCAGAAGAAAACGACGAATGTATACGACTTGGGTGACGCGTTCCAGGAGTTCCGGTTTTACTTGATTTCGGGCCTGTTGCACGGCAGGGATTGGATTTTCCGGGATCTATGAAGTGTAAGATGGAAACAAGATAATCCAAGACAGCCACCAACATTGTGATCCCCAAAAGTGACCGTTGCGGGGCCATATCCCTTCCAACGACCCTTGTTGATGAGCCGCTTACGTTCCTCACCAGTTTCTTCGTTGACGGCAGTAGTAGCCATTGAAGCAGGGTTCGGCTTGAAGCTACCTATCGTCAAGCCCATGCTGTGAGGAGAGAATCAAACGACTTACTTGTAGTTCTGAGGAATCCCCTGACGACTGAATATCGGCGGTGGAATGAGCCTTAAATTACTCTGTGCGACTGATGGTTTGCCATGTTTTACAAGGCCAGGATCGATGTTGGGATCGCCCCCTGCTGGAGAAGAGAGGACATAGTCTTCTTTCTCTTCGGGAATGGCGTACTGCCGGATGGCATCGACTGCGAACCGACAGTTTAACATCAACGCAATTTCTGTGGTCATCCTATCTCAGCTTACCGTCCATTCTGTCTATTGCGAGCCGCAACCGTGCGATGGGGTCCGACATCTCGGGTTGAAATTGATAATCTGCCATGGCTGCTCTCGCTGTGAATAACCGTCATAACAATTACAATAGCCAGGCTCACTGCGAAATCGAGCGGTCTTCAGAATGACGCCTAATGGTTCTGCAATGTAATCACCAACGACACCATCATCCTCCGCCCGCCGGCGCTTTCTTTTCGTGACCTTGATCAAAATGTTGTTTGTCCCGACGACATCTCCTGGTATTGGATGTGCATAAGGGTTGCCGTAGCGAAGATTTAGCTCCAACAAAGCTTCGTTCCTCGCGGCGGTGCGCTTAAACGCACTCTCGAGCTTGGATGTGCCACCTAGGTTGCGAACTGCTAAGGGGACAGAAGAATGCTGCACGTAGCCCGGATACTCGACTGAATAGAAATGAGTAGCAGGAAGGGGACGCTCAGGCGCCTGGGTTGGCGAGGACGATGATTGCTCTGTGTCCATGGCACGGGGCCAATATGTTGATTAGCAAGCCTCGCTAGGTATCTTAATGGACAATCATTGCAGAATTAATTAGGGTCACAGCCGTGAGGCCTTCAGCTTAACCAAGGTGATAATAATCGTAAAGCGACGACAGCTCCCAACAAGTAGCTTCATCAGCCTCCTCAGCCAGAGCTGGTTAATTACCACCCGCCTTCTTCTGCAGATTCTTCCACGCACTCAAGAGTTCCTGCAAATTAAGGATAAAAACATACGACCTTGCCGACCACGTCCTTTCAACTTACTTGGTCTGCCAGATCAACACCAGCTTTCTCGAGTTCCTCCTTGAGTTTCTTACCTGCCTTGCGAAATTCCACATTGGACAAGAGCTGGAACAATTGCATCGTCGTTGGGCCCGCGGTTGGGTCAACCCCTATATAATTACCTGCAGTCAATACAGCAGGGGAACGATACCGCGCATGTGTACCTTTCTCTTGCATGAGCTGTTGGATCTCATCCAGCGCCTTCACGGCTTCTGGACTACTCAACAGTTTTCGAATGGCAGGAAGGTTTGCCACCTCTTCAAAGCTGCCCAGGCTCGAGCCGAGCTCTGACGGTTTTTTTATTCTTGCATGTACCCGAGGTGTAGATGAAAACGAGCGTTGACACCGAAATGTGAAGTGTGATGCCGGCCGTGCTGGCCGTCGTGCGAGCAATACAAAGTGTCTGATCGCGTTCATGTGGTTGACTGTAGACTCGGTGAAAGCGTAAAGTTTCACGCCACCGACGCGTCAGGTAAGACGCGTGTCTTCCCTACCGCACTTGCCTTTGCCATGGATTACGATTATTTCTCAATCGACGCGATTCTCGCAGAAAACCAGGTAAGTACTTTATCGACCAGGTAGATTTATGCTATATATGATCTTGTAGAAAATACAGTGCACCTTCAAGATAGATGTACCCCGAATGGGGCATCTCGGTGGAGGTTCTGATAAGGATGTATGCTTTCGTCAATCATCCAGGTATCATCACGCTCAGCGAGGCTCCAACAGATCAAAGCTTTGACAAAAGCCTCACTCCCGATGTGGTTGGCGTACATCTTTCTCTATTCGTAGGGGTCTATCTATACCGTCTAGTCATCCATTCACTCCATGACCAGCGACTGGGCTGATGTGGCCACACCGGCAGCCTTTGGTACAAGAGTTAGGAATGCGCTCAGAGCAGAGCCTCGGAGTGTCAAGCTCTCCTCGCTCGTTGGAGCGGGTGGGTTGTGGTATGGCTTTGGGAAGATGATCATGGAGATGTGAGCAAGCAATAGTGGAAGTCGGACAGTCAAACTAATTCCAATTTCTAGATTATCAGAAGAACAGAGCCTTGAATTGGGGACAGTTCTGACGCAGGTGTGTAGCCGTTGTGTGCGGGGACATGTCTTGGCTCGGACGATGACCTCCAACAGACGTTCCGCGGGCGTCTCACAGAAGTAATCGATCAAGCGCAGCACTTTGCAGCCCTGGGTCCTTCAGGAGGTGGAGGGACTAGCAGCGACGTGACGCAATCGTTTAGAGAAGGCCTGGACGGGACAGAAAGAGAATGTGAAGCCGAAGTTTTCAATCCACATCACATAGTGCTCATGTGTTCGCAGTATTCTTATTGGCACAAGAAAGCGCCAGACGAACAAAACGTTGGTACGAAGGTAGCGACAAAGCACGTCGGTGAATGACTTGCATTTTAAAACGAAATGCTTGATCGCATATTTTGGATCTGGTCGTCATTGATCCTTCTTCTGAACGACCTCATCTGGGGAGACGGGCAGCCTTCTTAGCTCTTGCACGAACCTGCAATCCCTAAGCACTAGCGTCACGAAGGAAAATCGCAGATGTACCATTTCACGCTTGCCCATAGAGCAATCTCGATCGCCATTAGGATAAAGAAGTGGACGTTGCCATTCGTGAGGGACGCAGACCAGGCGAAGACCAAAAAGAGAACAGCAAAAGCACAGTCGACTGCCAGTAAAAACGAGGGATGCAAGGAAGAGCCTGGCTTCAGAACCGAGGAAAAGAATGCCGGTACACCGACGTCGGTTTCAGATTCAGATGGCATGTTATGGACAAGATGACAACAAGCGGCGGGTCCACTCGTTGGATAGATGGATACAAACACTAATCAACAACGCTACAGGATTCTCTAAAGCCTCTCCTCAACCGAGTCTTGCCCAACACGATGCAAGACAAAAACAGGGTCCGACTCGGTTTGTCCGTGTACTGGAACGCGAGGCTGAGCCAGGAAGTTATGGAGTGAATCCAAAAGTCCAACTGACATTGGAATGTGCCTGACAATTCGAAATATTTTTCCGCGAAAAAGAGTACAGACTCTGGTCTAGGGACATCCTCGGGATCATCACGTTCGTCGAAAGCACTCCTAGGCGGTGTCCGAAGTACGGGGAGTTTGAGGTGATCTAGTTGAGTGTCGAAAACCACAAGACTCGCGGGTGACGAGCTGCGTCTGTGGGTGCAGCCTCTAGGAAGGATAGAGATGACATACATCAAAGACTGGGACGACAGATACTCGATGGTTGAAAGTGCATGAGTGATCAGTAAGAGGTAGGAGGATATCGTGTGTCTTGTATGGGTATTTCAATGGGCTGAGGATTAGTCGGGTGACAAGCGCGTCGACTTACTGTTCTTGCTCGGGCAAGAAATACGTAGAAGGTTCGTGCAACACAAGCAGAGTGGGTGCACGATCGAGTGTCACTTTCGGAGTGATCGGGACAGATGGGGAGGAAACGTCGTGTCTGCGGAGCATGGCAAGGACCGCGACGAGGTGTTTGGGACTAGAGGGATAGCTGCGAAGAAAGGGTCACTCGGTCGGAGTATACGTGATGAGATCAAACGGCCAACAAGAGGGTGACTCTCGAGCTCATGCTTGCCACTGAGCCAGTTGCGGAGTGTGTGTTGAGCCACTCGTCGTTGTGGGTCTGGAGAGTTTGCAAGAGGGAGTCGCGGGATGGCGTGAAGAGTATAGCGTGATGTGGTGGAGGTACGGAGAGAGAGAGATGGATGGGTGCGGAGGGGTGGTAAGGGCCATGTACGAGGAGGGACCTGAACCGGGGCAGGGACGAAGCGGGCTCCGGAAAGAGACGCATGTAGCTTGCCATCCTGTGTTGCTACTATTATTTAAGGTACCCCATCCCCGCTCGCCATGCATCATGCCCCATCCTCTCTTGACCACTCATGTCCGTCCTCTCCACAATTCCATATGCCGCTGGTCTCTTCATCGACTCTGCCCAGGTGACCGCCCAGTTTATCCCAGTCCCTTGGCTCGCTCCAGCCATCGGCCTTCTCAATACCCTCATCGCCATGATCAGGCAGGCCCGTGCCAACAAGTATCCCATTCTCCGTCTCTTCCACTCGCGATCTCTTACCGCTCACTAGGAACGCCTTGAAGCAGCTCCAGGATCGCTGCATCAGCTTCTTGGTCGTCGTTCGACAAAACGGCGATGATGCTCCTCCGCCAGAACAACAGAGATTGATCGCTGGTGTTCATAGGTCTCTTCTTCATGCACCCCGCATATCCGTCTGCTCTGACCACAAACCCCCAGTACACTTTGTAGCATGATCGACCGTCTGGACAAGTGGTGCTCGAAAAGCTCATTCGAGCTTTTCATCAAGCAAGCCGACCTTGCGACTGCGATCCAAGACTGTCACGTGGAAATAAACGATAGTTTGGCGAAACTCCAAGTGTGTTCAAAAATATCGTATTCTTCTCTGGCTGATCCGCCGTTCAAGCTCACTGCAGCATTGGACACCGCGGTTTGGCAGTCCGAGTTCAAGGAAAATAACGAACGCGACCAAGCCGATATTCTACACTATCTTTCTGATATCAAGAATACCCAGTCGATCATTGCGATGACACAGCATCAACAAAGCACTGACATAAAGGCTATCATGGCACTAATGCAACAGGTACGTGGATGGCGCCCGTTCGGTTTTGCTTCCATCTCAACTCTATGATCCGCTCGCAGAATCTCTCAATCACTCCCGGTCATGATACCCAAGGACTCGGGACTAACTTGTATCGAATACAAAAGTCTACCGGAAAACTACTTGCAAACATGCATTTACAACGGGGGGAAGTACGCCGACTTGGCCAGTACCCCGTCAGTGGGACAGGTTCCATGGATATCTGGGAGGGATTATACCTGAATGAAGAAAAGGTCGCCATCAAGATCATGCGTGCCGTTCATTCTTCTCCTAAGAGTCTACAGGTATGTCTCTATAAATACTGGTCGGTCCACGTGTTTGCATAAACATTTTACCAGCGATTTAGACGCGAAGTCGACATCTGGAATAGGGTATGGGAAAACGACCAAGGACGCCACATCCTCCCCCTTTATGGGTTTTGCCAGAATGATGGGCCGTTCCCGTGTGTCATTTCTGTCGTGGGAGCAAACTTCACCTGACGTCTGCGATAGTTATGTCGTCAGTCCATGGCACCCGTATGGAACGGTTGACAAGTATGTCGCCTTTTACCCCGACGTCGACCACCTTGCATTGGTCAGTCTTGACAGTTTAATTGCTATCGACCTGGTTTACCGGGAAATTCCACAGATTCGAGGCATCAGTGCAGGTGTCCATGTCCTGCACACCATGAACCCACCCATTGTTCACGGGGATTTGAAAGGGGTGAGTGTCGACCCTCTCACGCATATTCATACCTAACATGTGCTTTGATAGGCTAATATCATCATCAATGCGGCTGGCAGCCCACTCCTTGCAGACTTTGGTTTCTCGAGAGTACGCTGCAGGCATTATGACAATCTAACACCCGTTCTAATACAGCTGTATCAGGTTGTAGAAGACATAACTGGCGTACCCTTCACCCAGTCTGCTGGGTGAGCATGGTCTTGCGAGATTTTATCTTTTCAACATGCCGATGCTTGGTTTCAGAGTCTCGAACTCTCAAAGGTGGTTGGCGCCTGAGCTATGCTTTGACAAGGGCAGGCTCACCATGGCCGCCGACGTTTATGCATTCGGAATGACAATGTTGGAGGTATATCGGTTTCTTGGTGTTGAGTTACGCTCTAAATGGCTTTTGAGCAGCTAATGACGCACGCGATGCCTTGGGCGACCGTCAGACACACCACACAAGTCATCATCAAGGTGGCTTCAGGCGAAAAGCCCCCTAGACCTTGTGATGAGGCAACCATCACGAGAGGACTCGATGATCATCTCTGGGAAGTCATGCAAAAGTGCTGGGAGGAAGCGGAGACCCGGCCAACTGTGACAGAGATTATGCAGATACTACAAATGAACTAGTCGCGTTATGTAATCTTTCCTAGTCGGCCAATCATAGCCAATTTCGAGCTGCATCCTCCGAGCATCATGCATCAATTCGCGTCCTATGTCTTACGAAGTTATTACAGGGCAACTGGTTGGAATGAAGATAATCTCTATGCTAATTTGACCCGGTCATCCAGTGGTAGGTCCCCTTGTATAGCCTGCCCTCTATCCTGAAATCTCGAGACAGCTATACTGGATTTCAACGTCCCGCGTGGGTTGCATCTTTCGATATCCAAGTCGCCAAATCCGCTCTTCAGCACGTCGTATTCCATGAATGCAATGCCGTCGCTCAATGGCTCGGTGGGATACATCTTTACCTCGTGCGAGCTAGACATCAAGAACTCTGGGAACGTCCGTTTCAAGGACATGATCGAGCGATTCAAATTGTGTAGCCAACCCAGACGACCAGAGGCAAAGGAAGAATGGCTGGCTGGCCAGCGTGTTGACTCGCGGGGTACGTATCCGTACGCCATTCTTTGCATCTGTCATCTTGAAACGTTGACCGACAGGGTCCTGGGACAGATTATCTCCTCTATGGTCGTCTATATCTCCCTTCCGGTCGATTGGATGCGTTGTATTCGACCCGGCTGTCACCTACTGTACAGGCGCTGGTAGCTGCCATCTCCGACCCGCGATTCAGCCTCACCGGAGAGGGGAGAGCGCGTGGGGAGAATGCGAGTAATATCATGTTCAGCTTGCAGCACGACATCGGAAAATGGTGCACCGAGTATACCTGGAGCGCTGAAGATGGGATGTGGGGAATGCGCGTGTTGCATAATTTTGGCAGGCTCGGCAACTCCGTAGAGCCTTCCGAGGATTCTAGCTCCTCGATTGGTCCCCGGCCAAAACGCGTGGACGAGGAAGATGCTACTGGTGGTGGACTCAAGGGGCGTGTTTCCGCAGGAGCAGAATTTTACATTAGTGCAAAGGAGAAGAGCGCGGGAGGTAGGGCCATGGCTCTGTTTTGACAAGAGTATACTTAGTTCTTTTTTTTGCAGTGTCTACCGGAATTCGGTTTACGACACTCTCAGACTCGTCTACTCCTTCATCTCAAGCGCAGTCGTCTTCGTCATCTCCCACACCTCGTGGACCGCCGTCTCAGCCGCCTACCACAATCACAGCCTTGTTCAATCCAATGATGGGCCATGTTTCAGCCGCATATGCCGCCAAGGTCTCCAGAGACCTTTCTTTGTGTTCAAGGTTTGACTTCAATGTCTACAGCTATGATAGCGAATGGACCATGGGGGTAGAATGGTGGATGCGGCGTGCCCTCTCGCAACCAATCTCGGACAGCGATTCCTCCCAGTCCCCAGATAACGACCCAAGCCCTCTTCAACAAGGGTTGTCTCACTCAGCATCAGACGTTCGAGGGGTTGTGAAAACCAGAATATCAACCAACAACGTCCGTTGCACCGTTCCTTATGTTATTGTACTGTGTCACTCAACTCTTACATAGACTGTTTCGCTGTTATGGGAAGGACGCCTGAAGCAAATGCTGGTCAGCTTGGGTGTTGTTTCGGACCTGTCAAGTCGGTCGAAACCCATCAAAGCCATCGGACTCGAACTGTCGTATTTCAGCACAGGATAAGGCCTTCACACGCACTCGAGTCCTGTGTGTTAACGTGTAATGAATAAGAGTTTCAGTAACGTATGGTGCATTCATCGAGAACAGAATACAGGTATGTCAAGCGTGACGGAGAAGGGATGAGGTGGGTATATGTTTGGGACTAGGTGCGACGAGATCAAGATTTTATCCAGTAGAAGAGTACGAATATAGAGCAAGTATTCAACAGTTTACAGCAATGCGTATAGATCAGGATGTAAGTCACAAGTAAAATTTCATGATGAGATGGTAGAGTCTTTTGTGACGGGGATTGCTTGTGTACGGGAAGTGGGTCCGAGTCCGCCAATCGTGCGGGCCAATCTAGAAATCGCTTCGCCGGTGATAACAGGGCGGGAAGCATGAGGTGGTCGCGAACCTGCACCTCCAGCAGGTGTGGAATGATTGCGAGCATGAGTGTAAACGTGTTTCCCAAGGGGCGAGCAGGCACCCGATCGACCATGTCGTTGAGGTACCATACTTGGTGGAGCAGTATGCGGCTGATGTATTCCCGGTCGACCTTCCGTTTGCGAACGTGAGTGGGTGTGGGGGACGGCAGAAGAAGGGTGACTGGACAGAAGGCTAGGCGCCGAATGGGACTCTGGCAAACCAGGTACAGGTGCATGGATCGAAGCAGTAAGACCTCGTTCACTAGAGGACCCGCTAGACACTCTCTCCAATGCAGGATGTTCATCCGCCAACGGCGCATGAATCGACTCAGACAATCCCTCGGTTTTTGTCGCGAGTGCTTCTTCCTCCCTAACAGGCACGGGAGGTTTCGGAGGAAGACTGGAAGGTTTGCTGATTGATCTGCCTCGGGCACGCAAACTCTCCATGGCTGCGACAGGTTTGGGTGGAAGGGAGGGATGTAGTGGAAACGTTCCATCCGAAAGAGTAGGTGATGTCGATTCTTCCACGGCCGTAGGCACTACAATACATTGTTCCGGAGCCTTCTCGGCGGTGGACGGCATGATGGCTGCTCCTTTAGTATGACTAGGCAGGAACGAGGGTTGGATGGGCGACTCTTTTACCTGCTCAGGCTGAGCATCATAAGTTTCCATTTCTTGTTCTTCTTCTCGGTGAACTTCTGAATTTGGCTCCGGCAGCGGTTTCAAGGTGTCTGCTAGGATCGGGGAAATCTCCTCGCTCTGCGCTTCATCGCGGGTTGCATTGGTGTGTGTTGTTGTGACGCCCCAGTCGTCTAGATCTGGTAGAGAGTCATCTTCATCACCAGCCCAATCGATGTGGCTACCAGGTGTCGTAGGACGATTTTCAGCCATCGCGACGGCTCTGACACGTTCCACCAACGCATCGATGTCATGTCGAATCTCTGCCTCGTGAGCAGCCACGAGGTGTGGCGGAACATCCTTGCGCATAACCGTCTGAGACGCGGGTGTAGAGTCACCCCGTGACTTCTGTGATTTGATAGCATTTGGCAGAGGCGGCGGCTTTGTAGTTGTGACGGGGCCCTTTCCTGGCTGAGAGCGGCGTCGACGGTTAACAGATCGAGAGGGCGTAGGTGGAGCTGTCTGGGAGGATTCAGAAGGAGAGGCAGGTGCGACCACAACAACAGGGACAGCTCGAGGTTGTTTGCGGGATCCCGGTTTAGGCCGGCCGCCGCGCTCAGCGGAACCGTTTACAGCTTTCTCTGATATACCATTCGATGTCGTGGTAGTGGAGGTTGGCGCGGAAGGCTTGTGTAAGACAGAGGGCACTTTTGGTGACGGAGATGGTGTGCTGTTGGCTGTATCCGAGTGACTGACGCCTTTTTGGCCCGAGCTACTTGGTGGATGGCCTCCACCTCGACCACCCCTGACACCACCACCTCGGCTACCCCTTCCCCGGCTAATTCCACGGAAAGCTGACCCTGGTTCACCCGTCCTCAGCATGTTCCAGTCTCTATTGCGAGGAGAGCCTTGGGCAGAGGGGTTTGGGCTACTTGGTACAGTCCGGGAAGCTGGCGTGGCCATCTATCCAACCGACCGTACTGCTTATGTGTTACTGCTCGAGGTTGGGAGGAACTGTTGATATACGCGGCTTAGCATGGCGTTCAAGTGAAGCAGGTGGATGGAAGCGACACTGACTTTGAAACTTTGGGGACGATGAGAATTCTTGGGAACCTCCGCCTTTGTTTTCTATTTCCTGTACGACTCTTGTGTGGTGGTGAACAAAATGTGTTAGAACAGCTGTTAGACGATGACTTGACTGACAGTCGAGGTTAACCTGGTGAGCCAAACATGACAAAGCAAGCCGACCTCAGCGCGTCGAGCATCTCGCGTTCAACAACATCACCGACACTCCAAAATGTCCAAAGCATCCCAGCCAGAACTCAAAAAGGTACGTCTGTCTGCAGCTATAGCCTTATATCACCTTTACAAAATCATTCTAGTTTATGGACAAGAAATTGTTCGTTCATCTGCAGGGTGGTCGTAAAGTCAGCGGTACTTTGCGCGGCTACGATCTATTCCTCAACCTTGTGATCGACGACGCCCTTGAAGAGACTACTCCCGCCCAAAAACATCCAATTGGCACTGTGGTAGGCTTGATCTCTCCCATCGTCTGCCGTTTGGTCTAATTCTCCCATCATCTCAGGTGATTCGTGGTAATAGCGTAACTTCCATGGAGATCTTGGAGGCAACTCGATAGGAAAATAGAAATTGACACGCTGATCTACAAACACGCTCGTTAAGTATATGGTCTGTTCACTCAACACGGGCAGCATACAAGTAGTCACTAATGTTTTACGTGTCCACACGATCACTCAGGCGAGTTGTACCCCATGCCGTTCTATGGGTATTGCCAGTGATGTGTAACAAGCCTTCTTCTGAAAAGTACATTCAGACATTGGGAATCGACGTTGTTGTCCGTAATTTTGCACATCTGTTCATCATACATTCTGGTACAACAACTTGAATTTCGGTAGCCATGTTGGTTGAACCGGCACTTTCACAGAACACAACTTTTATATCCAACAAGTTCCGATCTCAAAGTATTTCAGTCAGGGAGACTAATTGATACCCATCATTGCATTCAAAGCATGGCTGGAACGTCTTCCGAGTCGGTCGCACTCCCCGACAGCTCTAAGGAGTTCGCTCACCTTTTGAAAGAGAGCCCCGTCAGTGGTTGGGACGATGCATGGTGTGTGATGCCTGTACCTTGGACGCGAATAATGAAATGAGTCTACGTTTCCCCTAGGAAAATCGGACTCACACCTTGGGATTCGGGGGATATTCAGCCTACGCTCCGTGACCTGATCTTGTCAAATGAACTTGATCTTCCCAAGGTTGGCCGTGCCCTTATCCCGGGATGTGGCAAGGTAGGCTCTGCTAAAACTCATGAATGAGTATTCACGTCAAACAGGGTTATGATGCAACCTTGATCGCCTCTCATCTGGGACTCGACGTGTTGGCCATCGATATATCGTCAACAGCAGTCCAGGTTGCTCGCGAGTAAGACTCAGAAGCCCGAAGAGGACCGATGATTTTATACTGACCCCCGTCAGTCACTTTGATAGAAGTTCTTCAGGAGTCCCTGCCGCCAAAGTGTCATTCGAGGTAGCAGACTTCTTCAACTTTTCGGTCCCTGACGATCAGCGATTCACACTGATCTATGACTACACGTGTGTATCCTCATCTGTGTCTCTGCAACTGCGTGAGGAACGGTTCGTTAGATTCTTTGTCGCGATTCCGCCAGTTCTGAGGAGTGATTGGGGCGAGCAAATTTCTGCATTGCTGGAGCCTGGTGGTTATCTCATCACACTCGTAATGCCGCTCAACCTACCCGTGGACCATGACGGCCCACCGTTCTTCGTCAAACCTGAACACTACGTTGACGTCCTCGGAGATGGTTGGGAGAAAGTCCTTGACAAGGTCCCAGAAAATGGAATCCCAGGGCATGTGGGTCGGGAGAGGCTGGTCGTCTACAGGAAGTTGTGATCCTCTGGATGCGCACTTGAAAGCGCTGTAACAACCAAGTCCCGGTGTAAAATGACGGAAACTTCTTTGTACATGGATATCAAGCTTGAAAGGCTAGTCAATGGGGATGCAATTGGATCCGTGTATACGTTAACATGATGGTCGTCCCGATGGCCACGTGCAAATTTTAACAACCACTTGGGTAGGCTAACACGATACTTTCAGCCTTTGACGCAGTTCGGAGACGTCTACATGCATATAGCATGCAGCGACCCTTGACAAACCTCCGAACCACAACCAAGCCTCGACGGCCTTTGCTGCACCGATGCCTACTCCACCTCACCGCAACAGCATCAGCGTCAAGTATTGTGGAACCCAGACTCGTTGCCGAGTCGAGCATTGGTCGCGACGCTATCCGCGATCGCAAGCTTTCCTCTCTTAAAACCGCGTTATCCCAGGATAACACCGACTCCTCGACTGTCTGGGCGAAATACGTTGACTTTGCGAACGCGCCGGACTATAGTAGTCTTCCTCTTGAAATTCACCAAAAGGTCCTTCGGAAATGCGTTCCTCACCCTTCCATCCTTCGTCCGTTCGCTGCCAGACGTATGCAGGGTCCTGCACCCCCCCGCGCGCCGCACCCATATGAAGCCAGGTTGAAGGCCGTCATGCGCAACATTCGCTCCATAACGCAAAAGCCCTCTTTAGATGACTACAACTACGTTCTTGAGCAGTTCGCTGCCGTTGGCCATCTATACGGCTCTATGAAAGTATATGATGAGCTTAGACACGCAGTCATGCTCCAGCCTGACACCCGGACGCTTTGTCTCAACCTTCAATCCATTGCTCATCGACTCACCCTTCCCATGTACAAATCTCGGAGGGCAAGGATCCAATCCGACTGCGCAGCCTTTTGCAAGATGCTGCTGAACGACATGAGCTCCCTTGATATACCCTTCACCTCTGTCGTTCTGGACCTCGCGATGCGTGTCTCAAAGGAAACCGCAGATCAGGCTATCTTTTCACAGCTCCTGAAATTGGCGTATGGAATTGACTTGGACTTCCCCGACCATCTGCCAATACAACGGGACCACAGCGCATCTGTTGAAGCCGGCATTCCCCAACTACCCAACTTTCAGCCTTTCTCTACTGCCGCACTCAACACAACCATTGATATGATCGGGCGGTCTGGAAACGTCTCCAAACTCGTTCTGGCTTTCGAGGTGCTTACACAACCGCTGCCTCCACAAGCCAGTCAACATTATTCTTTAGAGTTTGACGATGAAGATGATTTCGGCGTCGTTAATCCCGCCTCCACTCAACCCCACCAGACTCCACATACAAAGCCAAATTCGACCACTTACCATCTCCTCCTCAAACACTTGTCGCGTGCCAATCACTCAACGTTGGCACGACACTACCTCTTCCAAGCATTCCAGCTTGACCGGGCCGTGGACAGAGCTGTGCGGACACAGATCTATTACACTCCTTACAAAACGCCGGCCCCTCAGTTCGCTATCAACAGGCACATGCTCTTGTCCGTCTTGGGAACGGCGAAGAGGGATAAAGATATGCAGTTGATGCGATTTGTGGGGTACATCGCCCGACAGACATATAGGAGGAAGAGGAACGATATAGCGTACTACAGTGAGCTGCGGGAGTTACAGCGGCAAGGACGGCAACCTCTAGCCCTAGATCATGATCCTTCTCACCCAATTCCGTCAGTACCGCCCAGGCAGACGGTCGTCGATGTGCCTCCATCATCCTTCCATGTTGATGATGTTACCGATTCCGCTTCCGTGACACCCCCGGAAACGTCACCTCCCGTCAAATATTTTGATGTATCTGTCCATCTGGATGTCCTTCAAAAAGACTTTGAAGACATTGCCGACTTCTATACTCAAGAGTTCCTCCCAGCTCTCGCTCGTAAGACCCAGCGCGTCAAGGAACGACTCGGACGCCGAGTGTGGAGTCAGAAAAACTTGTATCTGCGCACAGAAAGTGGTCGATCTGTCGTCTCACGCGAAGATTGGACGGAAATGGTGAACTTTCAGGCAGACAGGACGGCCGATGGCGAGAGTCTTTCTAGGAAGAAAGGCTTGGGAAAGGTGCAGTCAGGCCAATTGGCAGCTGCGAGAGGACTAGCCACTTCAGCTATCGGGAGTTGTATGTTGGCACGGCCATTGGTTCCGCCAATAGATTTCTGTGGGTTAACTTCTTTCCTTGTATATGATGGCACTATCTCATGCACTCATCAGTTGATCCGTCATTTCATGGAAATTAGTTCGTAGTCCTCCAGGGAATGGGCAGGGAATTGGATATACACTCTTATACACGCGTATCATATATTACGACAAAGCATCTGCAAAAGTTTTCGACTGTCTCGCCCAGTCGACGGCGGTGGGCATGAATATTTTCTAGAACACATCCGACATCCATCTCGTAGGAAGCACGTTAATGAACTACGCCAACTTCGTGTGTTCAGTAACCCGATCGTCGACAACTTGCTCTATAGCATTCAGCCACACGTTGATGTCTGACTGGAGAGCTCCCTTGAATGAAAGTCCGCTTGGAGCAGCAGGCGCGGGTGTATTTGAGGCAACGACACCAGCACCGATGTAGCGCGCTAAAGCAAGGACGGGAAGGCGCCGCAAAGCACGACCTGAAAGGCCGTGGTCCTACAGTCGTGCAGAGTTGGTTATCAGCATAGCAATAAGAAGAGTGCCATACCTTGCACTTAGCGGCGAGCCCTAGAAGCACCTTCCCAATCTTATCTTTTTGAGCATGGGGTAAGTCGACGATCTCCCCAGATGACCGGGTCTCCGGGTACCACCCATGTTTTTCCATATATAACACATCCTCTAATGGAGGGACAGACTACAAACCAATCAGCGATTCTCTTGATGCATGGATGCACGGTTTTGACTAACCACTTCCTGTACGATGCCCTTGAGAACGAATTCGCAGAGTGAACTACGCAAAATTTCGTAAACAGCCTCCCGAGGGGGAGTGTCGATGTATTGGATAATATCTGCCCTGTCAACGAAAGCAGAATCTAATGACTTGTCAGAGGTACTGATCTGCGATGGGATGGTATGTACAAACCTATAGCTTTGGCAAGATTACTGGTCGACATCACCAAGACGTTTTTCCTGTGTTTTAGTTTGTCAAGTTGAGTGAGGAGTGCATTGACTACCTGAATTAATTTCGGATTAGAATGCGAAATTTCAGGCCTGGCGATCTACTAACTCGAAGGCCATCAGATGGTTCAGTACCTGCCATGGCTCCTGCTCTGGCAGATGTTAGAGACTCGACTTCATCTAGTGAATGTCGTGAATCTCCGCATACATGCTGTGAATGCATCATAGAAGCAACAAACCGATGAGGACAACGACGAAACAATCCTCGTCTTCGACCATTTCCATGATGCTATTGAAAAGTCGTTGGACGAGCTTTCCAGACTCCGAGAACCATCGAGAGAATAGTGAGTGAGAGTTGATCTCCAAGAGACGTGCTTGCGTATAGCTGTCAGGTCAGAGCTTAACAGGCATACGACGAGATTTCAAAAGGGACACACCGATGGGACAGTCGTATTGAAAGCTTCTGAGCCAGTGCTCGACAAAGAGAGGTTTTTCCCGTACCAGGCGGTCCATGAAGAAGTACGACTCTATTCCACGAAACGAGGTTGACTGGATAGCAGTCAGTGACGGGTCTCCGACCAAGATCACATACGTACAGTCGACGTTGGCATCGCTGAGAACGAGGGTAGCATATATGTAGTCGAGAAGCTTGAGTTTTATGTTATCCGCATATATCAGCCCGTCCCATAGCCCTTCCCAGGATCTGCACGGCAATTCGCAGACACTTGCTGCGAGTATGTCCTCACTGCCGTCTCCAGAGCCGTTAGCGTACTCTTCTACGGTATCATTCTCGGATGGCTGGTAAGTGTGTATCTGAAGAGAAATTTCGTTCAGGGAGAGAGAACTTGACAGACAGGACGATTCCGAGACTGCGATGCGCTCGACGGAGGATGCCAGGGTTGGATCAACGTCCCAACCACTCAGGACTGATGGGAGGGAGAGACGCTCAAAAGAGGTTGTGATATAGTCTCGCACAAGGTCTTGTATGATATCCATCCTTCTCCGTGCCTTTGAGGCAAGGCGAACCTCGACTGCAGACAAAGCCCACGGATGACTGTGTTAAATATTCCACAGACTGGAAAGAGGGCACCTACCATGGACAGTCCATATCGCTGGTCCGCTGGCTTGATATTGGTTTGCTGCTGAGACAGGCACGTCCATGTGGTCTGGGTGAACGGACGTCAGGACGCGTTGTTGGCCAAACAACGCGTCCACACGCGAGATAGCGTCACGTGGTTGTAGCTCACTGTCTCTCAGGCTCAACGTTTCAACCGTCTGTCCGAGACAGTGCACGATGGCGGACAGTTCCCCTGCAGCATCCTGCCCCACATCAACCACACAAGAGCACAGTCAGGAGGTGCTCGATCCATCCACTTTTGTGCCACCGAGTCCTCTCCCACACCCTCGCATCGTTGTCGAGTTTTGCGATAGGGTATGCGTTGTTTAATTGAAAGCTCGCGTCTCTCATAAGGCCCCCTTAGTGTCGCTGGTACGAGTGCCCGCTTGTCTGATAAGACTACAGTCTGAAAGTCCGTCGTCAGGCTGCATCGAGCGACGTGGGTATCGACTGAATTACTTTTGACATTTCCACCTCCGGCCCTCAAGGCGGTCTCGGTCATGCCGTTGAATTCTGATGATAGTGCTGGTCGATTCCGTATCTGGTTGGAGGGTGGTGGTGGCTCTCCCATCTTGATATGGGACCGCAAGGTCAATGGCGGCTTCCCAGAGCTCAAAGTACTGGTGAGCAGGACGGTGACGGCCATGATGTCGTGTTCACGCTTGCACAGAAGCAGCGCATCCGAGACCACATCCAACCTGGCAAGTTGTTAGGACACTCTGACAGAAAGTCGTGAATGAGGAGTATTGCTCAGAGTGTAGATAGTTTCGAACATGTAGTGTTGGTTTACCCAGACTGAGTTGCCGAGAAGCTCCTTGTTCTCCGCCTGCATGATAGCCCAGCCGTGTCCGACGTGTAGCACCAAATCTTTTCTTGAGCTCAGGCTCGTCCAAGTCACTTCTTCGGCCCAAAACCCTATTCATCCTCTTTTTCTCTAGACTATCATGAGCAGCGACCGTCTCGACAAACTCGTAAACCAATGTAAAAGCAATGGTCCGCTCTCTCGTTTCTTGGTTCCGAATCCTCGTTCACCCCGCTCTAGATGTTGAACTCAAACTCGACGCTGTCACAAAACTCCAAACTGAATTCGAAGCTGGCGTAGAGGTGCACGACAACTCTGAATGTATTTGTTCCTTCGCTGAGTTGGCGCATGACTTGCTACTGCAGATCACGGACCCAGAACCCCTCATCGCCGTTCTCAAAGCCTGCCTTCGTATTGCAAACCAACACCTCACAACTGCAACTCTTTCGGCCATCCCTCCGCTTCTCCCTCTTATAATACATCGCCTTAATGGCACGCCCAACGCCAGCGCGCGTCCGTTTTCCTCTTCTTCTTCCACCTCTTCATCGAGCGCGTCTAGTTATGATGTCTCTGTCCTCCGACATGTCATGAGCTCCTTCCTACCATCCCCTGGTGTCTTTGAAAGACTTGGAGATGCACGCGACAAAGCTCGCGACAAAGCGCGCGAAACCCTCGTCATCGTTGGCGGATTCGCGTTTCGTTCCTCCCCGTTGACATCCAAACTTGGTAGTGGCAAGGGCATCGAGCCACCCATTATAATTTTTGAACGCTTTTTGAGAGACAACGGGCTCTCCAGTAAAGTATGGAGAGTCCGAGAACAGGTGAGGGTTTCGTCCATGCAATTACAAGAGCTAACTAATGTCTTCCTGCTAGTCAATCTTGGTGCTGGTGAACATCCGTCGGGCTCATCACACGTTTCCCATCCGATCATACCTTTCGCTTTTGGTAGACGCGTTGGAAGACACCGACGGCAACGTTCGTGCATGTGCAACCCCTTCGATCATCGAACTTTTCACGGGTCCCGGCGTCACGGATGCCGCGCGTGCTGACCTAAAGAAGGAGATGTCGAAGAAAGGCGTCAGGAAGGCGATTGTTGATAACGTCCTAGGCAAGCTCATGAGCAGCAGCCGGAGCACAGGAGCGAGCACCCCGTTGAGTGAAGGGTCAGAAAACGGAGACACCGGCGCGAAAAAGGAGTACATTCCCCCCAGTCTGATGTTGCAAAATCGACGCCCCACCGTTGGAGCGCCCTCAACCGGACCACCAGCCGCTACGCCAATAGTCCGTGCAATAAGTCACGGACAGGCCAAAGAACCGTCAAGACCAGCGAGCAGGGCAGCAACGGTAGTTACGCCTCCTCTATCACATGCTGCAAGCGAGACTGCTAGCACAGTTGAACCTGTCTTTGTAAGCCGCATAGATCATAGATCATCACTTCCTATTGATCTAGGCTGTAGATCGCGTCAGCTCGAGACCTAGAGAATGAATTTGCGGCCATGATGAAAGCATTCGAGGTATGTGCACTGGTGGATCTTGAACTACCACTCTGAGTGTGTATCGTTGACCAGGGAAGGGAGACTGAGCATAACTGGGCCGCACGAGAAAGAGGTATACAACTCGTGCGAGGAATGCTCAGGGGGGATATCCACACAAGATACCCTGATGTTTTTTTCCAGTGTCTCAAGGACGGATTCATCCAGGCTTCATTGAAAACTGTGAGGCTTAGTCCTACGAGGCTGCCCCTTTCCTCACTATCTCTCCCTCAGCTTGCAAGTTTGAGAACAACGGTTTCTGCAAATACCTGCTCCATGTATAAAGAGTTGGCTACTGTTCTTGGCACCGGCATCGACCCGTTTTGTGAAACAATCTTCACAAACCTACTCCGCATGGCAGGATTCACAAAGAAAATCATAGCACAGCAGTCGCAGCAAACTCTGTCTCATATCATGCAGCATGCCTCAGCTCATCCTCGCACACTCTTATCACTCTTGTGGAACACTTTACAAGAGAAGATTGTACAGTCTCGGACATATGTTGTCGGTCACATCAAGGCATATATCGAGGTACACGGTCATCGGTCAAAGTCATACATCGAATCCGCTGGCGGATTGGAATTGTTGGAGAAGTCCGTAAAGAAGGCGCTCGCAGACCCTAATCCTGCTGTTCGGGAGAGCGCACGTGGGATGTTCTGGGTTTTTGATAGTGTCTGGCACGACAGGGCAACTGTGATAATCGAGGCTTTGGATGCAACCGCACGAAAGCAGTTGGAAAAGGCGTGCCCGGACCCGAATGTTATGGCCGATCTTCCACCCACCACTCCGAACTTGAAAAAAAGCAGCGTTGCAGCGGCAATCGCAGCCAGTCGTGCAAAGGCGAAAGCGATTGCGAACGCACCTCCTACCCTCAGACATCAGGCCACATCGACGTCACGCGCCGCAGGAGCAGCTTCACCACCTTCGAGGGGCACCAGCACTCCTAGCAGTCCGTCCGCAAAATCTGCTAATGGTAGGAGTTCTCCGACACCTGCGTCGCGGGCCCCGCTCTCCCCTCGTTCGTCTTTGTCTCCTTCAACGCTGCCTAGGTCCCGGATTCTTTCTAATAACGCAGCCATGCCGCGGTCTGTCAGCACTTCAGTGATCTCCACTTCTCATACCCGCGCGCCCTCTGATTCAGTTTCCACGGGTGCGGTAGATGCTATGAGACGCCGAACTTCCTCACCTCTTGGCCCCCCCTTGCAATCCCCAGTTCGACCCTCAGCAGCCCGAAAGTCTCCACAAACAGTCCTCCCAATGTCAAATAGCGATCCTTCTCACGTGCGTCATGCACCTTTCTCCGCGGCCATTCCTGTTAGACAGTCCATCGTGATACCTGACTTGGACGATCAAGATTCCTTCCTCCTGGCTACCACTATCCCGGTACCGGATGACAGTGACTCTGACATGGACGAACCCACGAACGTTATGTCCTTCTCAACACCGTACAAATTGTATCCCCCTACTTCAAGTCGTTCTTCCCAACAGCCGTCGTTCTCTCCATCGTCCGGCCTTTCGACACCCAATACCGTATCAAATGCTCTTTCTGATTCCCCCGGGAAGCCTTCTGATCCGATCCCAGTCGAGGATGCGCTCCGTGCGCGTGCCGAGCAAGCACAAAGTGCCGCAGAGCGTCTCCTGGAGTTAACGGACCCTGAGGCGGAAGATAATGTACACTCGGCGATCCCCACTTCGCTGTTACTAGGGAGCAGCAGCGCCGTGACCCCAAAGCCGCCCAAGGTGCCCGCTATTCCAAAGATCAAGAAAAGTTCAGCGCCACCTGTGACGCCAGATAGTCGCAATGCTGCCATCTTTCGACAGGCAGCCTTGTTCAAAAATAGTCCAATGAATGGCAGGAAACCCTCCGAACCATTGATTAAACCCTTGCAGGACCAGAGCCATGAGAACGGGTGGTGGTCGAAGCGGGCTTCTAGTGACTATCGATCCGTTTGCTTTTGCCTCAATGTTCTGACTCCTTTCCATAGCAATTGAACATGGACCACTACTGAAGGATGTCGAACCTGCAGATCGAGTGCAAGATCTTCATGAATTCGTGATGGCGCTCGAGGATGGCAATGCTGATGTTCGCGTCCTACAGAAATTGGCGTTGCTTTGCGCAAGCAACCCTATTCCCGCTGATACTGCCTCTCCATTGAGCCCTCGCCTTGGGCTCCCCTCAAGCCTGTCACCGTTCATCCCGATCACGCGTACACTTCCGCGTGTCGTTCCGGACATGTGGACGAGAGAAAGGAGTTTTGATCGGTTGTTCGATGGGTTGCTGAAGTTTCTCGACCCGACCACAGTGCGTTCGATTTCACCTCCACAATGAGGACGTTTTCGATGTCATAATCTGGTAGGATGCCGAACAATTGGAATATGCGTTGATTGTCGTGTGGGAAATCCTAGAAAACCAAGCCGCTTTCCTCGAAGGCAGAGAAGCAGAACTATTCTCTGCGCTTTTCAGAGTGCGGTACTGTAATGCAATCGACGTGGGCTTTCCTCTCTCCACAATCCCCTTCGATCCCTGATGTGGTATTAGGTTCTGGAAGCGACCAAGACCATCCGAGACGCACTATGTTCACGCATAGAACCAGTGTATGGCTTGACAACTATGCATAGCAGTCTGCGCGGTTTTCTCGCTGAACCTGCATTGGATGTGGACGCCAAGGCAGGATCACACGCGTTCGGCTTGATTGCACTCGGCAAGTTCATTCTGAGGCTTCCTACTGAAGTGCTCGAAGAAGAGCTACCTCGCCTGAAGCAAACAATGATTGCAGTAAGTCTCATCGTTCAATATATCTGGTTCAAGGCAGTGTTGATCACCACCGTCGCCATCTAGGCACTCAATGATACCACGACGCTGGTCATTCGCGAGGCGGCCTATGCTGCGATCATTGCCTCCCAACTGGTGTTGCACGACGAAGCACATCTGTTCGCGCTTCTGGATGGGCTGGACGATAATAAGAAAAATCTACTCACATATTATTTCGAAAAGCACGGCGCTCGTGAAGTTGACTTTTCTTCGGGTTCTGAGGACAACGTAGGAATGACGAGGCTCGAGACTCAGATGGGAAGGCTCGACAAGATCATGAATACGCCTCAGAAAGGAAGACAAAGTGGTGAATAGTACTCATGCATATGTGGTATGCCCGCTGTTGGAGATTTCATTCCGTCCGAAAAGCTTTTAAACATTCCTTTTCATGTATATGCCAGTTTCTAAGATGTCCAGTTTTGCCTGCAACACTCGTTTTGTTTTCATACACATTCCATTCACAAAAATCTATTTCGTAGTATACCTCACCGTCGTTTTTATCCAGCACCCGCATGCATGTCTATATTATTCCTTTTCGCAACCAATGGTTATCTGCGAAGAGTCACTCTCCATAGAAAATAGCCGATGCCAGAGAGGAGCCCCCCAACGTGTCCTGGCGTGTCGGTTTTTGTGCGCTATTCGTTCATACAAAGTGAGCACCCCGTCGAGCACGTGGACCGTCGGGACAAGAGACGTACCTGATCTGAAAAGCTGCGCCATCCGTCATAAATAAGGACACCGGGAAGAAACACCCATGCCGGACAGGGAATGACAAAGAAGATCAGAAACGTGTTGCGGGGGAAAGCACACGAATATAAAGCGAGAGTGGCCATGATTGCGCCTGGAGAGGATGTGAACCTTGGGAATGAGCAAAGAGGATGATGCCTCACCGCTTGCACCGAGTGAAGAAACGTTTTCACGTCTATAAAAGTGATTCCACCCGAGACTGGCGAGACTGGCGGATATCCCACCTGGTATCAATCAAGATGGGATCAGGAAGGATCAGCCCGAGCCAACGTTGGATAAACATACCTAAGAAATACAGCCCCAAGAAATGTCTGTTACCAAGGAGTTGCATGACAGACGGGGCCATGAAGTAAAAGGTGAGGCCATTGAACAGCGCGTGTGTGGTATCCATGTGAGAGAAGCAAGAGGTGAGGAGAGTCCATCTAACGAACGGAGTGTTGGTGACAACAACGTAGGGAGAGTTGAATTCACATACACGCGACCCGAGGAGACGTTGCGCATGTCGACGCGAAAGTTGTCGAGCATGAACCTGAGCAGGGTACCATCACCGGTAGTGCGCTGTGTTGCGATTGGGTAAGTCTAGCACGGGGAGGGTGCGGGTGACGGACATATGTCTGCATTGCAAGCTCCCAAGTGAGGTAAACACCAGCGTTGACTGCGATGATAGCATAGAAGATGAGCTTGCTGTCTAGTGAGTCGAGCCAGTCGGGACGAGGTGGACGACGCCATGAAGAGCTGGAACCGCGGAAACGACCGAGATCACGATGGGTTGCATTGGGGAGGGGTGTGCGGGCAAAGTGGAGCGAGAGCCTGGAAAGTAGAAGACGATGGCGAGGGATGGGGGACGGGGCGAGTGTGCAGGTCGTCCTAAAGGAAGGGGTAAAGAAGGGAAGGGTACGGAAGTGGAGGAGTTTCGAGCACATGATGGTTACACTCAAGCTTGACACACAAGAAACAACAAAGGCGGGTTGACTCTGGTACACCGGGATGTCGCACCATCTGTTTCTGTTGTCGCCGTCGGACACGCCAATCTACAGCCTGACGCACTACTCTAACAAGCCTGCACAGACGACGAGCTACCCGCTATCATCGAATCTACCGAGCTGGTCTACATCTGCATTTGCGGGTACGCTTACGGCACTGTCGGGTGCATCGAGTGCGACGCAATCACACCATGTGCAAGGGGGCGGGGCGCGGATGGGAGGGGGACAGGACCGACATGTGATCCAGATGATCGCAAACGCGAGTCTGGATGTGATCGAGGATGTGATGCGGAAGGAGAATGCGATGTAAGATGGGGGCGCTGTGATGGTTGCGAGTGTGCTGAGGGCTGTGCGACAGGTATCTAAAATCGGTGGACAAGTTCAACGAATGGACGGTGTCGGCGTTCATCACGCCTGGGAGTGAGTCGGGCAGGGGACGGCGGTGGGGAGAGCGCTGACGGGATGTTTTGATGCAGACACGAAATTTATATTACTGCACGAGACGAAGAACGAGGAGGGGATTCGGGGGTTCTTCCACGATGTGTGGGAACTCTACGTGAAGGTGTGTTGGTCGTCGTCGTCGTCGTCGTCAAAGCTGACGTGGGTGCAGACGATGTTGAATCCATTCCACACGGCCCACACGACGATCCGGGGGAGCGTGTTCGACGGGCGGGTCCGGGCGAGTGCGAAAAAGTATCTGTAGCGAGATCGGGCTGTGGAGGTGGCTCGGGTCCTTCCTTTTGTTCTTGTTCAGCCAGCCGTTTGTTGATCTCTTGCACCCATTCCCCATCATCCACCCTTTTTTTCTTCCTTTCTCTCTTCTTTTCTTTTGTCTTTTCTACTACTATTTCTTCGGACATACCACCCCCTCTTACTTGTACCAATCCTTTAATATTCTTCAATCCAAATGGCCACCACCAATCGCGCCTCTCTCCTCAACGGTCTCCGCACAGGCGGCGTTCGTACCACTTCCATGAGCTCTCCTCTCTCCCCTGCACCAACCCCATCTTTCAATCTACCCCGCTTCGCTTCCTCCGCAACCAACACCGCCATCTTTCCAGAGGACAACATTGATCAGCTCTCCGACCTCCTCTCAAGCAACCTGTACATCAACGGCCTTTCCGGCCATGCATCCCATCTCTTCACTCCTCCCATCGATCCCCAAAACACCACATTCGTACATCAACAGGTCCCTTCCCACAGACCCTTGAACCCCAACAGTGTCCCGTTCAGCCCAGCCCATCTTCATACCCACCAGCAGCAGGCAACTCCCGTTGATGCCCAGCTTCATGCATATCAGCAGATGCAGTTGATGCAACTCGAAATCTTGCGTCTCCAGGTTCGTTCTCCCTCTCCCCTCCGCTCATCTCTCCCATTGACCCTCCCACAGAACGCCCAGGCTCAGCGCAATCAGCAGGTACAAGCCGCCGTCCTCGCAGAGGCACTCCGTCAGCAGGCTAGACGCTCTCCCATTGGATTCGTACCTGCTTCGGCTGGTCCCACCAACACCTCCTTTGACCTTCGCCCAATTACCCCACCAGCCCGGCGTCCCAGCCAAGCCGAGCTTCTCAAGGCTCAGTTGGGCGTCGGCGCCACCATCCCTCACCTGGATGACCATGTTCCCATGACTGCCGCCCTCGGAGGTCGATTTGGTGCCCGTCTGCCCCCCAGCTCCATCACTTTTCCTTCCCTTCCAGATGCTGGCCCACGAAGCTCTTCGCCTCCCAAGCAGACCACCCTAGTCGGTGGAGGTCTGGTCCGCGGTGGATCCCCACCACACCACGCTTCCAAAGATAGCACACCCTCCAGATCCGACGCTGCCTCATCCTGGAGGCGAGGAAATACCACCTATTCCGTGCTCAACGGCCTGCGGGCTGCCTCCACCGCATCTCCTAGTGTCAAAATCACTCCTCCTCCCGGAGAGCGCCTCTCCCCTCCTCTGACACCGGCCAACAAACTTCGCCCTCGCCCGCTCAGCTTTTCCTCCATGGCTCCGTCCAACGTTCCCATCTTTGCTATTGATTCAGGCAGCGAGCATGAGGACGCCTTGTCATCTGCGAGCTCGACCTCGCAGTCGAATCCGGCTACTCCGCAGTCTTTGACCTCGCTCGAGGGCGGCTCCCTCTCTCCGCGAGAGGAGGCGACGAAGAAGCTCTACGATGGCCTCGGTATGGGCCGTACCGCCCCATTCATTGTCCAGGCACCTGCCTTGTGTCACCATCAAAGGTTTGTCAGTCAACCACTCAGACAACCCCGGGGTCCACCAGCAGGTGCTGATGAGCTCGGACCAAAGAATTTTGCCACGAGGATCAGGCGCAAGGCCATCGGTGGATTGGGTGTTCTCATGGACGCACGCGAGCGCCGAGAATCGATCGTGGTGTACTAAACGGAACCCTCATTTGACGAATCGGTGTTCCTCTCAAATCAATTCCCTCCACTCATTTTCCGTTTATCCAATGTCTGCGCTCAGTACTGTTGCACTACTCTGACCCTGCCGGGCCAATTGGTGATATGGACTCGAACCTGGTGCTAGCACCTGATACAACTCTCCCTCCTTTGCAAATATGGCCTGTTATTTGTTTATGTTCCCAATTCAGCCAAAGTGTTGTTTTAAGTAGTCGTCAGCGTTGTGCTTGCCATTACGTTGCTCTGTTTTCTCATCCCCCATACAATGCATCGACGCCTTTTTCTTTTGCCGTTATTTTATTTCAGCGAGGCTCCTCGGGGGGGAGGCTTGGCTTGGCTTGGCTTGGAGGTTGACCTCCTGAGTCTTACAGCTGGTCTCGCTGGATTCATTTGTGTCGTATGTTACTCAGATCATCCAATCGCATTGTTCCACGCAATTGGTGTTGAAATTTGTGATAAGCGTGATACGCGAACACGGGTCATTACGCACACCTCGAGCACAACCTTTCTCAACTTCACGTGGGGAATCATTTGGGACAACGCGTCAAAGCAGGTTCCATTTGATGCTGCGTTATTTACACCGTTGACCGACGATCGCCTTACCATGTTCCTGGGAAATTTGATGAGTGGGACAGCGTTGTTTGATGGGTAATGAACAAACCTGCCACTCTTCTCGGCTTATCCACAACTGATGGAACGTGCCCAAGCTCGCCAGGATGCTGCCTCCCAACCACCCACCATATCGTCTTTCGATGGGGTTTCCGGGCGCATGTATTTTCACCTTTTATATCAAATTCAGTTCGCTTCACATCTCGTGCGGCGGGTCATACTCACGTGAGGGAAGTTACGAGAGAGCTCTGTTTCAAGTCGATCTGCGAAACCGGCAAACAGGCTCCCTCCGCCAGTGAGGACGACGTTTCCCATGAGAACTTGACGCAAGTCTGGGTCGCAAGCACGCAGAGATTCTGATAGCAGTGCCGGAATGTTTTTGGGCAGGTTTGGATTTTGAGACTACGTCCCTGATTCAGCATGTCGTCCGTAATCCGATCACTGAATCAAGGCTTACCACGAGCTGCGGAGAGTGGTAGAAAAATTCTTCTCCCACCTGGAAGCGCTCCGCGCCAAAGTACATATTGTATCCCGTTGGAAACTCGTATTGACGTGGCAAACGAGAAGCGGCGGCTCTGATGGCAGCTGGGTTAAGGATGTGACAAAAAGGGTCGACTCTACTTACTGTTCATTCCATCCTTGGTCAAGGACCCCCGCCACGCTTTGAATCCATTCGTCAACCTCACGGCTTTCATACCATGACTTCCAGCTGTCTGTGGTTCCGGCGAGCCTATCGTCGCGGAGGGTAAACTGCGCAGGAGCTCCCGGCTCCACGGGCTACGACATGATTCAACACCAAGAAGACATGGAAAAGTGGACTCTCATACAATTTTTGTGGCGATGAGTTGATGAGGGTATAGCTCAACGCCCCTTCGGGTCGGTGTTGGATTACTGAGGATGTATTTTGCATGCGCATGCACGAGTTTCGGAAGTGCAGAAGAAACAAGACCTAAAACCAGTGAATATTAGAGACTCCCAAGAAGTGACAAATTCTTACCTTTTCTGAGAACAAATCCGTCTACGACAGGAGTTATGCTCGCTATAGAGTGCCCAACATCAACGACCAGGGCGGAACCTTTTCCGGCAGCAAACCTGACGGGTGACTTCAATATCGGGACGGGGTGGAAGGTTGATGCCTTACGCATTCAGCACACCTGTGTTCGCGATATAAAAGGCGGGGACTTGGAATTCTTCAAACATGATTTCGGCCATTCTTTCCCGATTTGCGGGCGTGTTCCATGCGGGCTCGGTGACAAGAATAGGGTGTTCGGACGGATTAGTGCGCATCACGTCCACCAGCGCGTGCGATATCAGGGCGGGAATTGGGTTGAAGTCGGATACTAGGCGATCATTGAATGTTAGCCTCCATGTCCACCCCATGCGCAAGGTTACTGACCGAGTCCTTCTCGGAACGGGTGACCGATCTCCATACCAGCTCTCCATATCGAGGGACCGTGTTGGCCGAGATAAAGCTTTGCGTCGCTTCTTGGTTTCGTGCCCTCTGGAGATCCGTCTCCTGTCGTATCACCCATTTGGACGTCGGTGTCACCCGCGGTGGGTTTGTACCCGTAGTACGAGGATATGATCGCTTTTGGTGTATCGTCTCCCGCATAGCCCGCTCGAACGGACGACGAGCCTATGTCGACCACGAGCGCAGAGACTTCGTCTGCGCAATGTCATAAGCATCGGGCATAATGTTTGATTTGTCTTTTGGCGTACCTCCTCCGTAGTTGACCATCGTGAGTGCTACTAGAGTGAAAGCGTCAGACTGTCAATTTCAGAGCTGTTTCAATATTGTAATCACGTGACTAGGTCCTAGATAATGGTGTCATCTCACTTCTTGGTTCTTTAGAGAAGGGAGAATGTCAAGGGCTGTCTTCAGTCGCGCCGAGTGCAACGCTATCCAGTATTCTATGATCAAGTCGTGTAGCCTGCGAGGTTGTCATATCCTCAGGGGCACAGTGCTTACATAACACGATTGTGGCGATCCACTTTTTGGAGTTTACTCACTAGTGGTATTAGCCTGCCATCTGCAAGTCGTAGCCAATCGAGGTCTCCCGCAACGACAAACCGTCTTCGGTACCTACGGAATCTGCAGAGGCATGGCACGAGCCGGCCAGAAAAAGAGGAAAGAACCAGAGCGCGATGAAGACCATAAAAGCCCGTTTGCCGAAGCCGTCAGGTTGGAGATGCTCAGTGACGAGGAAGAGCACGAGGGAGAGGAGGAAGAGAACGAAGAGTCGGACGAGGAAGTCGACGAGTTTCCAGAAATTGACGCGGCAAGCGATAGCGGGTCGGACGATGAAAATGACGGGGATGAAGAGGACAAAGGTGAGGAGGACGAAGGGAGCTCACCCTCAGGCTCAGAATCAGACTCGAGCTCGGACCTGCACATATTCCCAAAGTCGAAAAGTATTATTTCTAAAATCACCGGTCACCCGAAACGTGTATACCCAGAGATTGAGCCAGAGTACGACTCGGATTCGTCCACGGAGGATGTACGTGTGCCGTTTCCAATGCCCTTCGAGTGATGCATTAATGTGTAACGCGTTCTTAGGATCCAAACCGTGTCGGGAACATTCCATCACACTGGTATGATGATCTCCCCCACATTGGCTACGACATCAGTGGGAAGCGTGTGCTCCGTCCGGCCAAGGGAGACGAACTGGACAAATTCCTAGAGACTGTCGAAGACCCGACTTCTTGGTTCGTCGCGCTTTACCTTCCTGAAGTACTTCTCGTTCATGCTTAAACAGGACATCTGCTTGGGATAAAAACACGCAAATGAACAAGCCACTCTCTCCTGAAGAGCTAGATATTATCCGCAGGCTACAAGCAGCCGAAAATCCCGATGTTAGCTACGATCCGTATGAGCCCACAGTGGAGTGGTTTACCGGGAAAGGTAAAGAAGAAATTATGCCTCTTTCCGCGGCACCCGAACCCAAGCGTCGCTGGCTTCCCAGCAAATGGGAGAAACAAAAGGTACTTCAGTTATCTCACGAATGACACTCGCAATCAATTCACCACGCACCAGATCATGAAAATTGTTCGTGCCATACGGCAAGGCCGCATCGTTGGTTCGAAACCCAAGACCGCTAGCGACAAGCCTCAGTTCTATGCTATCTGGAATGAGCCACCAACCAACCAGCCACCACCTCTTCCTGCTCCTAAACCTGCTCTCCCTTCGCATGCTGAATCCTATAACCCTCCTGAAGAGTATCTTCCCTCAGAGGCAGAACGAAAAGAATGGGAGAACACCGATCGCGAAGATCGCGAGCGCGACTACCTTCCTCAAAAATACTCGACCCTGCGACTTGTACCGGCTTACGACCAGTTTATCAAGCAACGTTTCAATCGTCAGCTCGACCTATACCTCGCGCCGCGAATACAGCGGACTCGGCTCAACATCGATCCCAATAGCCTTATTCCAAAACTCCCAAGTCCCAGCAGCTTGCGACCCTTCCCAAACTATCGCTCTCTCAAGTTCGCGCACACGAACGCAAGGGTTCGATGTGTTTGCACAAGCCCCGATGGTGCTTGGGTGGTCAGTGGCGATGAAAATGGAAATGTAAGCCTCTGGGAGGTAAATGTCGGGTGCGAGGTTAGGAAGTGGAATTTCGATGGCAAAATTGGGGCAGTGGAGTGGTGTCCACGAACAGACACCAGCTATTTCGTCGTTGGCACGTACGTTGTGATTCCAGGTCAGTTACAATTAACAAATGAACATTCAATTTCCAGAGAGGATAAACTGCATTTCATCATTCCCCCCAACCTACCTTCCGTTATACTGCATCCCACTCAATCTACCCTTACTCCTGCTACACTCCCTCCGGCTACACAATCGCCCGTCAAATGGTCGTCTTCCCCGGGGCGGGAAGATGGTGTAGTTCTGACGATCTTATTGCCTGCCGCATCTGGGTTGGCCAAACAAATTGCATGGCACCGAAAAGGCGATTACCTTGCCACCGTCTGTACGTGCAACCCTTCGTATCCGATGACATTGCTAAAAGATTTTTTTCTTCCTATTAGCAAGCAGGGAAAGCCAGGGCAGTGTTTGGATTCACCAGGTGTCTCGCCGACATTCCCAGGCTCCGTTCAAGAAAGTCAAAGGCGCTGTGCAGCTAGTATTGTTCCATCCGGTTAAACCGCATTTTTTCGTTGCGGTAAGCAAAAGAGCGAGTTCGTGGACATCTCGCCTCATTTTCCATTCACGTAGACCCAACGCTATGTCCGGATATACAATCTTGCCGAACAAAAGTTGATCAAGACGCTGATGCCGGGAATAAAATGGATTTCTTCTATGGACATTCACCCTTCAGGGGACCATGTCATCGTAGGCGGTTACGACAAGAAACTATGTTGGTTCGATCTGGAGCTTAATGACAAGCCGTACAAAATATTGCGGTAGATCCTCCCTCGTGATAATTACGGGACGCTAATTCCGGGTTTCTTGCAGATACCATACGCGGGCCATCCGATCGTTACACTTTCACCCGAGTTATCCTCTTTTCGCATCCTCTTCGGACGATGGAACGGTCCAGATCTTCCACGGACGGGTTTACAGTGACCTAATGACCGATCCTTTGATCGTACCTTTGAAAATCCTCCGAGGTCACGATGTCAACAACGGGCTTGGAGTCTTGCAGGTCAAATGGGTGAACAAACAACCCTGGCTCATTAGCGCCGGAGCGGATGGAAATATTCTAGTCTGGTGTAGTTGAAGCTCAGCTCTTTGTCTGACTTGCTGACTACGAAATATGGCTCATTGTTGAGCTTGAATTCAGGGTGGCTTGACCTGTGGCGTAAGCACGTAAATGGTGGTCCGACACTGTCCGCTTGAGTTGTAACGGTAAGGTCTCTAGGAGCGCGACAAGGACCCCGTCACCTACTAGATTGAGGATCTGGGACCGGCGGAGCTCGCATTTCGGGGAACTTAGGCACCCGTTTGAAGTCATATTTGCTTCCGTCGCGTCGATCAAGTCTGCGTGCGGTGTTTTTAGGGCAGACGAAACCTCCTGAGAGGTCTTTGCATAGGTTGAGAAGCTTGCAAGTTTCTTCTGTGATCGTTGGCTATTTGGTTTAACGGCGCTGGTCCTCCAGATTTTGAGCAGGTTCACTGACTGACATGGAAGGATACTTCCCTGTACAACGACAGAACTCACTGACGATGGTACGTAACAAATCGGTAAGCTCGCTATCAGGGATCGGTGTAGATCGCAAAAGATCGCGTCGACACGAGTCCCTGGTTACATTGAAGTGTATAAATGCTGCATTCTGCTTGAAGAACAACAGAAAAGTTTCCCCCCACATTTCTTGTCACCAACCTGGTTTTGTATTAACGTTGAAATTATTCTTTTGAGTTGTATCTGCGCTTCGTTTCGTTCCTATGGTTGACTGGAAAGATCCCCGCGTCATGGCCGCGGAGGCACGTGCGTATCTTTGTCGTTTCCTGCTCTTGTTCCCCTCTGACCCAACCTGAATTATACAGTCGACTTTACCAACGTGGTCCACGTGTTTTTCGGGTTGTATATCTGGGAACTCGTAGTCTCCTTCTACTTTGAGATCTCCCTTATCAAAGGCAAACGCAAAGTCGGTTGGCCACTTGTACGTAGCTTGCGGAAAACAAACATTCTCTGCTGACCTCTCATGTCAGGGTACGTTTTTGATCTTGGTCAGAAGCTCATGGACCACGCCCTTATTGGCTGCAAAGTTCCGTTTTTCCTTTGTCGATATGGGATGCTGTGGGCACTCATTGGATTGTAAGTCTGAATTGCACGTTCACTCTGTCAAACGCACAACTGGTATATTTTCTGTCAGGGTGGTTTCGCTCAACGTCTCGACCAAGGTAACTTGGTTCTAGCTAAACTTTCCCTGGCTCCAATTGACCCGTTAAAAATCACAGGTGAACTGTGGTGTGAGTAAAGACCTCTGCTCAGAAACAAAGTGTCTGACCATATCTAGGCTTTGTACACGTTCATATCGGCAAGTCCTTACTTTTACTGAATGGTAACAAACTCACCGCCGTGGATGTAGGTTGCCGGCAACACTACGATCGCCAGTGCTTCGACGTCTTTGATGATCAGGACGTAAGTTGTATTTGTCGACCGTTGACCATGGGTTTCTGATCCTCCGTAGCATTGCTCTCTGGGAATGGGAAAGATGGGTGACCATTACCATCGGTATACTTTCCCTCGGACAATGGGGAATTCTGATCCGCGGCATGAACATTGTCCAAGCCGTCTGGGATGATTCCACTAACGCATGTGTCGTGGATAACACGAACCATCTTCTGCTCAACCTCAACTACTTTTATAGTGGGTTGTCTTTCTTCCTCACGAAATGACTTGATTTAACCGCTTCTTTTCTTTTCTTTTCCTCTCTTTGTTTTTCCGGCTGGGAGCAGCCATGGCATTTGATTTTGTCATTCTGATATTCACAACCGTTGTCCTTGGAAGGTATTCTCGACCGAACGGAGGGCTTTCCGGTCTCTTGTTTCGTGATGGGCTGATATACTTCCTGGTCACATCAATGTGTAATACTATACCTGCGGTAAGTCGCTTGATGCCAGTCACAACATCGATGAGTTAATGGTTGGTTCAGGTACTGAATCTTTTGAATCTGAATGGTGAGCTTCCTCTGCTTTTACCCGACGTAAACGCCTGAACCATCTGCAGACGAAATGAATGTGTACGTGGCTAGCTCTTCCTCCTCGATCCATTCTGACGACATATGGGCCCAAAAGTATTGCGACGGTGAGTACGCCTTTCACTTCCAGGCACACGATTTGTCAACATAATTACTCCAGGTCCCTGCGGCCACCACCTCGTAAGATTATCCACGTACAACTTTGGAACAAGTCTCATTCTTTGGCAGAGCAATCGCGGCATGCCGCGCCGTCATCCGTCTCAAGGAATATGGCGAACGCTCGCCCGCTTATTCGATGCCAACGCTCAATATCATCAGCACTGTCGCCAGTCGTTACAGTTCTGCCGTTTCTTTGGGTATCACGCGCAACCCTCTGACTGTTAAGTAGGGAAAGCGTCACATCCGCAAACCAACCGAATGACAAACGCCTTTTCCTTTGATGAGCTTGGGTGAGTTGGTTTTCCTGATATGGGGGTTGATGAAATAACCAACCATGGCTTGTAGATCCACTTCTTCGCCGGATCCCAACGCTCCCAAGTTACCAAACTACGTCGAATGGACCCAAGTGGACAGTACTGTCAATTCGGCAGACTCGGATATCAAGAAGACGACCGAAAGCGAATCTATACCACCCAAGCATGATTCCTTCGTGTCTGTTGTCTAAACGAAGAGAAATCTCACAGCCATGTTTGAGCAGCTAGTAGCCGTGGAAGGGGGGTACTCGATGAACGTGATCTTTGCTACTTTGATAATACTTCGATCGACTTGGTGGAATTGCAGTACAGTACTTTTCGATTTCGTGTCTAATAGGATATCAACTTCCGCCGTTTGTAACACCCTGATAGTAGGTGCTTGAAAACACCGCAAAAGCAAGTCCCCTGGAGCAGAAAAAGACTCCAAAGAGCAAAGGTTTTTCATCTCCTGCGTGACGGTCTCCCAGCTTTCCTTCGTGCTGCTAGACCTCCTTGCCGATTCATGCCATGGCGCTTCGGAATGGGGTCCATTCCTTTTGACTTTCTCCACTCCTCTCGTCGCGAACCGCGGGAACCATGCGTCGAAACTGATATCGTCTCATCTGATCGATCTGGTTCGTCAAGAACCATTCCCTCTAGAGTTTACCAGAACCATGAACAACGATGCATATAAAAAGGGACGAAGTTTGAACGCAACACACCTCTGTCTCCACCCACGTTGGATACAGCACCTAAAAAAATTTCGTATACATCAATGATTGTCCCTGAACGTTTGCTTCTCGTCGCTATCCACCATCCCAATCACTTCCTCTCCTCTGAACCAAAAAACAGTGCCAGGTTCTGCGGCGTCACGCGCCGTGGGTGCAGGAGACCCAAGCAAGCAAATAACGCCTCTGAATCGTACGAACCTTCAGGTTGATCCTCTTCTGCTATTTCCTCTGCGGTATCGAGAGGTGCCACGACAGGGCGATCCTTCTCCTTGACGGCTGCGAGTTTGGTGTTGAGTCTGTTTAGGCGTGCAGCTTCTGCCGCAGCGTATTTGCCAGACTCGCGCTTCTTGGAGCGGAAGGAGCGCTTTGATTT
This sequence comes from Gastroboletus turbinatus, assembly GCA_038090655.1. NCBI lineage: Eukaryota > Fungi > Basidiomycota > Agaricomycetes > Boletales > Boletaceae > Gastroboletus > Gastroboletus turbinatus. The sequence continues at coordinate 74,584 of JBBPND010000002.1, forward strand.
AGAACGGATTGACTTTGCCATCTTTCAGGACAAACTTATCGGGTGTATGCGATGGTGTATGGGGTGAGGATGAGTGCAGGTATCAAGTGACTTTTGCCGCGCGCACAGCCGCATATGTACCGCAGCCCGAAATTCGAGTCATCACGCTACACTAGCTATGATCTGCGCCCAGTACTTATTTGCGACCGACGAACGTTATACACGCCTAACTTACTCGGTCATGTATCACAAAGAGAAGGGGTCATTTTTCAAAGCCGACTCGCGACCGAACACGCAGTTTCGATCGCGGCAGGATCCAAGATCATGATCCCTCAGATCGATATCGGCGTCAACATTATTGCGTTACAAATAGTTCAGGTTACAGCTGAGGCGGTTCGCACAGCACAACGTTTTTGACATACAAGCGCAATCGCCGGTCGTGCGATTATTCCGAAGGGGCCTCTCTGTGGAGACACGGACGCGATTTAGCAGAAAGCGAGTGTGGAGAATAATGATACTTATGATATAGAGCACGTTGTTACAGCTTCGTGTGTCGTGAGTGGGAGCAGTGATCGAGGCGTAGTACGGTACATACCGAATGAAGACTTCACCAAGGGTACCCGTGGAGTTGCCGTCTTGGAATTCCTCTGTGTTTGCTAACTGATAAAGATCGGTTCAGACAGCATCGTCAGATGGGATCGACAATAGACGCACTTGGAGATTCATGTAGCCATCTGTGCTGACGAGGAAACCCTTGTATTCCAGACCCCATTTTAGCTTGACAAAGACAGGCTTTCCGGTGAGCTCCTGCATGAATGGTTTGGGGTTGACTGGGCTGACCTGTACGTGGGGATCAGCATGGAAAGAATGAGAGCAGTCACTGAACGCATACCGACGACATTGTGGTCGAGGATTCGGACTAACCTTCGGACTTCGAAATCACCTAAGCGGGAAGCTGAGCGAATACCATCCCCCCCGCACTTTTTCAAGCTTGTTCAAGGCGTCTCCGTCGCGCACACATGTCTGACCGAGAGGGACACGTAGGTTCAGGATCCACAGATGACGATTTGTCGTTACCAAAGGCGACGGTCGCAAAGATGATCAGCGGTGAGTGCGGCAGTCACAAGTCCCCGATACCGGGACGCGGTATTCAAGCACCTGCTCCTCTGCGCCACAGAATTGCTCCCCAACGAGGTTACATGTGCAAAAGATACTCGGGATCTGGTGATCGAGTGCTGTGTAGGTGAACATACACTATGACCGCTGAGTGTTTTCGCAGGACTCAAGCATCTGCATCAGAGTTCATTCATCTGATTTCGTCAGAAGCAAATGAGATATGTGAACAGGAGTCGAAAAAGACGATAGCGCCGGAGCACATTATTGGTGCATTAAAGGTACGTTTTGCGATTGTCTCGAGTGAATTCGCCATCCGACTGCTTGTAGCGCCTCGGATTTGATTCGTTTACGTCAGAGGTGGAGGACGTTCTCAAAGACCACAAGCAACAACAAAAGGTGCGTGTGGTGCATCGTGTCAGGGGCGTACTCATTTCGCATACAGGACCGAGAGAAAAAGGCGGACAAGATCAAGGACTCTGGGCTGACACCGGAGGAGCTTCAAGCGAAACAAGAGGAGCTGTTCGCGCTGAGCCGGGCCAAGTTTGCACAACCTCAGCAGCAACCATAAAGTGAGTGAAAGACGGAGGGGGTATGTATATTGTACGCGTTCGACTACGTCATCATTCTTGACCACTCTGGCGTTGGCGTAATGCTTCGAGTCTTTTCCGAGGGGAATCCTTGTTCCACTCTTCCACTCCAGTCTCTGAATTAACTGACAAGGATGGCAGTCCTTGCTGCTCGATCGTAAACGAGGCCGATACAGATGCATAAAATGCAGCTGCAGTGCACGGTGAGATGTAGGGCCAATGGCACCAGAAATAGATATACCTTGGTACACGTCGCCGTTCTCCAACACCAATCCAGCAGCAAGGCCCCCTAGAAAGCTATTTCCGGCACCTTGGCGAGCCTGCCTTTTCAGGGACGGGATGGGAGTGGGAATGCGGATGCACTGACCAGTGACGTCTATGATATTGGAGGTATCCTGAGCTGTCCAAAAGGCATCGACCCATCTGCACCCGTTTTCGCGAGTTGCGATACATGCACCAAGAGCAGCACTTCGTATGATCACACAGCCTTTCCCAGATGGGCCCACACCGAAATCAAGGAAGCGGAGCGCGGCAGATTGAACGGCGTCGCGCGTAACAGGCGAGGTCAAAGAGAGGAGTGCGAACGCCTCTTGTGCATTTGGACTATAGGTATGAGCTACCGAAGACGCGAAGATGTGTTATACGTATACCTTAGGACGTCGATGGAAGCCATGGCGGTGATGAGGGAGGGCAACTCCTCGGGAACGCATCTATCCTGAATGAACGGATTATGTGCGGATGAGGGGCAGGGAGGGGAGGAAACTGACGGGAATGGGTTCAAAGATAACGATAGGATTCCAGTCTACCTCGGAGATTACCTGGAGGGCACGGGTGGGAGAGCAAATGAAATGCAGGGTTGCGGGGCGAGCGAGACGAGTTCCGTGCAAATCCCGCGGGGACAGCCTAACGCGTGGGGTGAGGTACTCGAAGCTGCGGACACGCGGTTAGGAGTTGTGAATGGGACGAGAGACATGACGCGACTTTCTGAGATCACCGCGGTAGGAATTGAGCGCTCGGGTGGTCTCGCGATCGGTGTGCTCACGGAAGAGCCACATGTCGCGCCCGTATGAGACGAGCTTCTGGTGGACGTGGTGGGGAAAATCGTTGCCCTTGTCGACGATCATGCCGACGCTGGATGGAGGGAGCCTGGGGGGAGTCAGGCTCTGTGCTACGCGTGGTGAGGGACGGACCAGGTGCGGGCACCGATGGCGGCATATGTGCCACCGCCGCCGATCTGGCTGGGGATGGAGGTTTGTATGGGTATGCCGTCGTTGTCTGCAAAGGCGAATTCGTCGATGATGAAGAGGCCGATGGAGACAAAGGAGATGGGTGTTGAGGACATCGGGAGTCGGAGTGAAACTCTGCCACTGCGACGATGCAAGTCTGGACGATCATCTACGACAAGACCGTCTTTCCCGACAACGTACGCTCGTGGTCTGATCCCCTTCTCGTCGCTCATACACCCCCGACAGCTCTACCACTCCGCGTTGCCCCTCCTCGATCAGCCCGCCCGCACAAAGATCACCCGCTTCCACCGTCGCGAGGATGCTTGCCGTCAGCCGTTCCCCACTGATTTTTCACCCCATCACACGCTGACCCCCTCATCACAGGCTCCCTAATCGGCTCGCTTCTCCCCCGCGTGCTCCTCCGCAAACGAGGCATCCCACGCGATGCGATCGCCTTTGCTACGACTGACGCCGGCAAACCCTACTCTGTGAGTCATCTGCTCCCGTCCAGTGTCCGCTACTCATCCCCTCCCCAAAGACGACCCCGGGCCTTGATCCCCCACTCGGTTTCAACGTCACCCACGACGAGGGTGTCGTCGCGATGGCCTTTGGCACGGGCGATCTCGGCCCACCTGCCTACAACGTCGGCGTCGACGTCATGCAGCTCAAAGTCCCTCCCCGCACTACCTTTCCAGAGTTCGTAGACTCTGTCTCCAGCCAGGCACGTCACCCTCCCTCTGTTCGCGTCCTTGGCTCATCTTTGCACTCTAGCTCACCCCTCTCGAACTGAATACCCTGCTTGCGGACGTGCCAGAGCCAGAAGCCATCCGCCGCTTTTACTGGGTATGGACCCTCAAGGAAGCGTACACAAAAGCGCTCGGCATCGGCCTCGGTTTCGACTTTCGCCGGATACAGTACGACGTCGTCAAGGAAAACATCACCATCGATGGCGAGCCTGCCAGAGGTTGGCAGTTTCGCAAGTTCGAGGTCGACCATAGTAGCAACAAGTACGTCGGCGTTGCTGCACGCTTTATTGGGGGCCGAAATTTCAGTCTCGCCGAGCTCGATGAAGGTTCACTGGTTTGTTATGATGCTGCTTCTTTCGTTCATCGGGCAATAGAGGAATTGGCTTAGGAATCGCGTGCCACATTAGACGGTTGTACTTTTGGGATTATTGGGTCTACATTACTGCCACGATTCCAACGGTTATCGTAAAAACCTGTTCTTACACACACCCATCAATATGCAAAAAAGATGTCCGTCCCAAACAAGAAATCATCGCTCGGATGAGTCGTACTCGAAAGAGGTGACGACTGCCAGACCCGCTTGGATTCATCGTCGCGTTTTCGTTGAGAGCCCCAATGCATCCCAGATAGTTCGAACGCGTTGAGCTCCAAGAAGGAAGCGAGCACGTTGGCCACCTGCTCGTAAAACTCCTGTACAAGTGTCAGTTTTAAATTCACGCCTGTGACTGGCCTGCAAACATACGGCGGTGGGTGGCTGAAAGAGACTCTGGGTGGACATGACACGCAGGTATGCAAGATGAGGGAGATGACGGTGGAGGAGCTGCAGAAACGCAACCGGGGGTGAATTTGTGACGGCTCCCAATACGAGGACGGGTGCGGTCGAGCGGGCGAGGAGGGGAATGTCGTCTTCTGCGAGGCTGGTTCCGTTGAGATGGATGCTTTTGACTGGGCGGCCGGGTACGATTAGCGTTGCGGCGCGAGAAGAGCCAACGAACTGTTCTAAATGTGGTATAGATGTCTCCGGGAGGGAAGGGATCGGAGGGGTGCGCGCTAACACGGTGGGAATAGAATCCACCTCTAGCTCCAAGAGGGCCGGTGTTTTTTCGAGGAAACGGGCGACGTTGTCGTCCAAGGAAAAGGTGCAGGTGAAATGGACGAGGTTGGGATAGGCGGTGCGGGCATCGCGCAGGACCCAGCTGAGGGAGGAGTCGACGAGCAGGTGGAGTGAGTTTAGTTCAGACATGTTGTAGAGGGCCTTGGCAAGGATGCTGTAAAATCGGCGGAAGACAGGGGATCCGACCGAGTCTACGGCGATGTAAAAGGACCGAACATGGCGTGCGATGTGGGGTTTTCTCGCGAGAAGTGTGACGACGTCGAGGTTGCGTGACCAGGCGGAAGCGGAGAGATGGCGATAGAGGACGCGCTGTACGACGGCGCAGATGGTCGAGCAGGTTCGGGCGAGGGCGGGGAGGGCATCGACGGGGAGGTGCTCAGCGATGGCGAGAATGAGCTCGACTGGGAGTGCGTGGAGGGACATGGCTAGGGAGGACGAGGAGGAGGAGGAGGACGAGTCGCGTCTTTATAATGGCCGGCCACAGTCGGGTTGGTCATAACGTAACAGTCAAGCTTTGCTGGCAACCAAGTTCATCATGACCATCATCCGCGCTCTCTTCCACAGGGCTCTCCACTCTGGTAAGTCACCCTCACCCCCGTCTACAACCCCTGACCGGCACCCCATTAGCACCATACCCCGCCCGCACCCACTCCTGTGGCGAGCTCGACACCGCACATACCGGCGCCCACGTCGTCCTCGCCGGCTGGCTCCTTCCCGAGCGGTACCTTCCTTATCTGCTCCCCACGCTCACAGCTAATGATCTCGCCAAATCAAGCAAAATCTCAAACGTGCTCTCCTTCTTCCCCATCAAGGACTCCTCTGGAACCACACAGCTCGTCGTCCGTCGGAACTCACACGACCACGCAGATCTCCCATCTCTCTCAACCGTCCCTGTCGAATCATCCGTCTTGATACAAGGCCGCGTGTCCGAGCGGCCCAACAAAGACCGTCGCTCAGTCAGTCGCTCCCCCTTATTCTCCTTGCCCGTCCCCTCTCACGTCCACAGTCTGGCACCGGAGAGATCGAGGTTCAAGTCGACTCCTTCACCGTCCTCAATCCTGCCTCCCCTGTATTGCCTTTCTACCCCTCTGACGACCGTACCCCGGTCTGTCTCCTTCCACGCACCCGTCCCTCCAGTCATTGAATTCCCGCCACAGGTCAATGAAGAGCTTAGGGCTCGCTTCCGGCATCTCGATCTCCGCAGGAGCGCGCTGGCAAAGAATATCAGACAGCGAAGCCATGTCTCCCGTCTCGTCCGAGAGTCTCTCCATGCCGACGGTGCGTCCTCTCACCCCTGCATCTCGAACTTGATTTAGCTCGCTTGACGGTCCAGGCTTTCTCGAAGTCGAGACTCCTCTCCTCCTCAGATCTTCCCCCGAGGGCGCCAGAGAGTTCCTCGTTCCAAGCAGGGTCGGCAGATCTGCCTCCCAAGGTAGCATTAATGATACCCCCCTTTTTTACTCACTCCCACAGTCGCCTCAACAACCGAAGCAACTTCTCATCTGCTCTGGTGCAATTGATAAATATTTCCAATTCGCCAAGTGTTTCCGTGATGAGGACGGCCGCAAGGACAGACAACCCGAATTTACCCAAATCGATCTCGAAATGGCCTACATTTCCTGGGGTCCGCACCCCAACTCTCACAATGATGGTTGGCGAATAGGCGGCCACGAGGTTCGCCACGTAATCGAGTCGCTGATCAGAAAGATATGGCAGGAAGTCGAAGGCGTTTCCCTCCCAACTTCATTCAAAGTCATGACTTATGCGGAAGCGATGGCACGTGTAAGCTAACTCGATTCATCTGCGTACTTGTCTTCATATTGGTCACTCTCAGTATGGTTCAGATAAACCTGACACTCGCTTTCCCATGGAGGTGCTGCAATCCTTGTCTCTCTTCACCATGGAACTAAACACGTTCAATCCAAGATTGAGAATATCACTCCACTGCTTCCCCATCACTCTCAAGCATCACTTGCAAATCTCGGACAAACTCTCGAGACACTGATCGTCCGACGTTCCGAGAACCTGCCTTTTGTCCGCGCAAATGAGCAATATCAGCTAACCGACGAGCCCACTGTTGTACGTCCCGAAACGAGAGTAGCCAAGTTCGTGTCCACACACTGCCATACAGAACCGCATCGTGGTCACCAGTCGCAATTTACTGACCTGGTTGTGCGAGCACGAGTTTATCTCTTCCGCAATTGGCCCTGAACACCACACCACCCTGAACAACGTGCTGAGAATCAGCGTGGGCGACACGTTATATGTACATAGGCGTCGTGCAGTCCCCGAGGTAAGCGTGGCTTCCACCGGCTTGTTCCACTTCTCACGCGCACAGGGTGGATCCACGCCGTTGGGTCGAATACGAACACGACTATTCGAGTCAGCGCAGAACCTCGGTGTGTCTGACGTTATCTCTCTTGTCTTTCTATCGCCTCATCTTGTTTCAGGGGATTACGTTCCTCCGCCTTGTCCACACTTTTTATGGGTGACTGAGTTCCCCCTTTTCACTAGGTCGGATCCAGACAAGGACTTTTTGGCGCGTGGTAGATGGACTAGCACCCATCATCCGTTCACCGCTCCCATGTGGCAAGATATCGAGGCTATGTATGATGGTCGCATCGACCAGGTTTGCGCACAATGCTCTCGGCAAATGCCCTGGTCCCTGAGTTGATTCCCGATTCCTCAGGTCCGAGGACAGCATTACGATCTCGTGTTGAATGGTACCGAAATCGGAGGAGGCTCGGTCAGGGTGCACGATGCTGCCATGCAGGAGTATGTATTTTCTCACGTTCTCCAGGTAAGACCAGTGGCTCAGTTACTGCACCTCGTGCAACTGACATCCAAAAATAGCTTAATGAATCAGAAAAGGCCACATTTGACCACCTTTTGCAAGCCCTCAAGTGTGGCGCCCCTCCACATGGTGGAATTGCGCTCGGTGGGTGTAGATGGGCCTCCGCTGGGAATTGAGCTGAGCGTGCCAACGCGCATTCCATTTAGGATTTGATCGGTTGATGTCCATTCTTTGCAAAACACAGTCGATCCGCGATGTGATCGCCTTCCCAAAAACTAGTGCTGGTACTGATCCTCTCTTCAAGAGTCCAGCGACCGTCGCCAGGGACGTCTTATGTCAATACGGTATCCAAGGTGTCCATACTTGAACCGTGGAAGGCACAAACAAGCTGGAATACCGCCCTCGGAATGCTGTACCTCGCTTATTCCTTGGCATCATTGTAGCTGACATACTTGGGCTGACAATGAGAAATGATTTGACAACTTGTGGGGCGGTGTAAAGCTAGCGGTCGGGTGTGGATGAAACAGGGCAATTAGAACGCAAGCAAGCCCATTGGCACGCATTGGTCAGACTTTTCCGTTCGTCGTTGAATATTGAATGTCTAGAATGGATGGCACTGAATCATTGGATGCGCCTCCCCATTATCGCCCGTACCTTTTTTTAGTTTCCGCATATCGCGGGCTAATACAGTATCCCCGATAAGGTCGATGGTGGCAAGATGACCACAGGATGCGGAGAACGGCCGTACTTCCTCACGAAAATACAGGACCTGTCGGAAGCGTGCAGGGAGGACAGGAACATGATGTCTTACTTATATGGATCCACTTTACCTCGTGCATTCTCTGCGTCATTGCAGCTCTCCACGTCGCAACTTTCCGCCGGACATTGGACTGGTGGCCTTGCTAGTACATTACAATATATATATATTTCTTCATTTCCGGTTTTAGGGCCTAGCACTACGTAGGTCATAATATCATATCATATGCTGACAATGCCGTCCACCTTCCATCCTTGCTCAGGCAACCATCCAAGGAACCAAAACAAGGTGACCTCAATCCGATTCATGTCGACCTGAATCCAGGAGTATCGTACGATCTGACCGGGTGTCCGGAACGAGGCCAGGCTCAATTGTGTGATCATGGCCATACGAAGGGATATGTAATGCGGCGACCAATGAAGTTGAATGACGTGGCGGCGTCTCCGTACCTGGGGGTTCAGCCCCATACCCGAAAGCACCCCATTCCTCTTGTTCAGAAGGTGGCAGAATGCCACCGTTCACTTCGGAGGACGAAGCCGGTCTGGGTTCTGGTCGACCTGCTTCTGAATTTTCGATCGTGTGTACGACATGGGATTCATCAATGATTGCCAGAACACTGCGCAGCTTTGAATCTGACTTGCGTGAATGATGACTCGTCGAAGGGGGATGAGATTGGCGACGCTTGATAGTCGCAGAAGGTGATGCTGACCGTGGGGAGGTAGAAGGTGATGAGACGTCACTCCACTCCGAGGATGAGTTGGAAAAAGGGTTGCCAGTGGGAGCCCACGAGTGGTTGAGGACGTCGGGTGGTGAACTATTGGAGGGTGGTGTGTTTGGTAGCGGACTTGGAGAGGGAGATGGTGCGTTGGCAATGACAGCGAGTGGTGGGAGAATGGTGAATATCTGATCTTCCGCCTGGGGTGGTCCGTACGCGTCAAATGGATCGGGGACGGACTGGAGCATGGGCTCCAAAATAGGGTCGGAACTGAGAAAATGGAAGGATGAGATAGAAAAGCATTACAGCGGCCGATAGCACAAATACGTACGCTTTCGCAGTGAACCTATCAAACACGTCCATGGTAGAACGCACTGCAACGCAAACCTGGGGAAAAGGGTCAGAGGAACGCGCAGTCCACGGTCATGAACATACCTTTGCTTGTACTACATTCCATACCTCTTCCTCGTGCTCCATGATCTCGCGGTAATGCTGGACCTTTAGGTCATCGAGTTCATCGACCTGTCGCTGTAGAACGGACAGTGCTTCTCGGAAGCTCTGGAGGTCTGGAAGACGTCAACGAAGTTCTTGAGCTATGGAGAGCAACGTACTCCTCTGCTTCCTATTCATGTTGGTCGCTTCTGTATGACGGATAATTTCACTCTTCTCCCGGAGTGCTTTCTCGTATGAAGTAGAGCGTTCCTGTGGAAAATTAATGAGACCATCAGATGGCCGAATAAGACGGCGTACATGTACTATAGTTTTGTAAGTATCCAAGTGCTGACGCAAAGGTTTCTCAAAACTTTTGTCGAGCGATTCAGCCTGAGGACAAGGTCAAAGGTGCTGATACAAGGTTACAAAGGACACGACGAACCAATACGTGCCAGTGGTTGCCAATGAGGTGATGTAGTCCTGAAGCTGCTTGGAGCCTAGTACCTGCTTCGTACGACGGACCTTTCAAACTGCGGTATATTCAGGTTTGTTTTCCTTCTGACAATGGGAATGCCCAACGCACCCTGAACACTTCTCCACCGAATCGGCGAACGCTGCGGTCACTTTGGACATGTGGAGTAGTGCTGCGCGGTAATTCGCACTGCAGCTCATAAGCTAAGACCGGTGCATAAGGCCGTGCCCCGTATAGTACCTAGCGGAAAAGCACTGCATACATACCTCATCATAAGCCTGCAAGCTTACTTTGAGGTTTGCCCGAGTAATGATCTTCTCTGGACCATTGACGCCAAAGTTGATGGCAGAGGCGTGGGTTACGTCTGAGAACGTGGGTGATGGTGGACTAGGAGAGGACGAGCGTTTTGGGGACAGGGTAAGATTGCGAAGTGAGTGATTTTTTCGAGACATGGCTGCGGCGGTGGGGCAGACCGAAGTTTGCTGTGGTGGATAAGCTGCAAGGTAGGCATGCCATACTCGTCCCTTTTTGGCAGTCTAGCTAATCACTCATGCCCGTATATTCACCGTCTATCCTAACTGTACTTTCTAATGTAGCTTCAACCAACTAGTCACCAAATAGTAGCAGAGCTGTAGAATGGCTGAGTACGCATGTGAACCATCCAAAGACATCCGAGACGTACGAGCTCATGACCTGCCCACGCCCGACGAAATGTCTGTCATCTTGTCTGGCGCATCCCGAAGGAAGAACAGCTTCGCTCGCCGCTGTTTCGTTCCCTTGCGCTCACCCGCCCTTTGTTTGACCTTGATGTCCTTCAAATGCGGAGAGTTGACAAAGAATTGCATCTCAATGCCGGTTCGCTGGACGACGTTGCGCAGAACGAACGAGGTGTCTGGGCCGCGTCTCCTGACGGATATGAGCACTCCAGAGAAAATGCCAGGAGCGTGTTCCGTCGTGACAGTGAGCACAGAGCCGGGAAGAAGGCGGTCAGGATGCCTCCGGGAGAACAAGGTTGCGAGCCATTCCCGTTTTTGGGGCTCTGGCAGACCTTGACGCAAAAAAGTCATGAGACCTTTGCCTTTCCGGAGAGCATCACGTTGGCCCGAGGGAGTTGGAAGCGGGGGAGGAAGGATGGCAGTTTTAGAAAACGGATAGCTAGCAGGTGCTGCGCTCGAGGACAGCAACCTCCTCGCCACGGGCCTGCATATTCTAAAGGCCATGACCATGGTTGTGACGGTACAATACCTACTACCAAACTTGGAAAGCACGCTCGGTAAACGATATCTGCACAGTCCAGACCGACATTTGTCACAGGTGTGCATTATGTACAGCTCTATAATTCAAAGCAAGGAATACATAGCAGAAACCGTCTCAAACGTATTACGGTGGCAACCACTGGAATTGCACGGGAGTAGAGAGATGTGGCATGAGCAGGACCAAACGTGTCAGGTCGCGCGGCCTCGCTGCTCCGTTTTTGAATTAGTACCCACGTCCTCGCCCTCTGGAAACTTCCTGGTAAGAGTGGTCCGCATGGCAGTCGGCAACACCTCACCTCCCGCGTGCACGATAGGGGTTGTACCCGTAGCTGCCACCCCGATATCCACCTCGATATCCGCCCCTGTATACTCCCCGACCCCGACCTCCTCGATTGAAGCCGGGAATATTAGTACGTTTGGCTGTTACCTGGTCATATCTGTTATACGTTTTCCACGTTCCTATAATATACAGTGCTTACTTTTATTAGTCGTCCACGGAACAGTGAATTGTCCATTGCCAAAGCTGCATCTATGAAGTCCCCATCGGCGAATTCAACATAAGCAAATCTAAAGCGGAAGTTGTTTACCAATGGCCAGGAAAAAAAAGAGGTCACATACCCTTTGGGGTGACCCGTGAATTTGTCGCAGAGGATGGTCACTCGGTTGATAGTTCCGCAAGCCTGGAAATGTCCCTGAATCTCTTCTGGGGTTGCACCGTAATCAACCTGGCAACGGCCATTTGAGTAAGGAGGAAGTGGAAAGTGACACCAGATGACCAAACCCACGTTTCCAACAAAGACACTTCGACCGTCCGCAACGGCCTTATCTTCTTCAGTTTCCATTGGAACACCCTGATCTGTTGCAGCTCCACCCGCGGCACCTTGTGACTCTGCTGCAGCCTGCAATTCACGCAGCTTTTTTGCCTCCCTTTCCATCTCCTCCACACGTTGTTTCATCAACTGAATTTCCTGTGAGGGTATTGAGAACTCTTGGCTGCAAAGAAGGGAACTAGAATACCTTTGACTCGGTTTCCTCACTGTCGTCGATGGTAGGATCGGTGCCCCCGTTCAGCGCTGCTTGTGTCACGTCGGTGTCCGCCATTACAAGTATCCTTTCCTACTTGCCAAGCTGCGAATCAAAAGTTTGCCTTGACCGGGGGTTCAGACCACGCCACACGCCATGGCAAATAAGGATACACAACTTTGTGAACACCATAAACTCGTTCAAACATTATTCCCTCTCCAGCTCTGCAAACTGGCAATATCGCCAAATTTCATCACCACTGGTCGATAAGGAAGAATCCGGCATGTTATCCATATGGGAATACATACCCTGTGGTATCACCAACCCTGCATTCAAAACCTCCGCGTACCGCGTGACGGTCGAGGTCAATTCCAATACGTGAACGGGCATCATTACACTTACGGTACCGATGGTGATGGATCACAAAGTTACCATTGTTGGCTCCGTTGCAGAGCCGCCGACCGAAACTCCATCCTCTTTTGCAACAAGACCTCGTGCAGACTCTTCGCTTCCGAACTTCGAGAACGGAACATGGACCACCTGTTTACTCCAATCATGTAAGCTTTATCTCTTACGGTCTCTTACAACTGAGCCACAGCCATCGAAATCCGAAACTGTCGCCTTAGTTATGAGCGCCCACTTGGCAAGCATGACAACGAATCAATATCCAGTCTCATTGGACTCCACGAGTACCTTCGTGTGCTCAGCAAATCCCGCATGAGCTCTCATCTTGTTCCAGCTCCAGGGACGTGCGCAGGGCCCCGGCGGACAACGTGTTTCGTGTGCAATGCCCTCATACAGCCCCGCGTGGAAGAGCTAACAACATGCTACCACGCTCTGGGGTATTACAGCACACCAGACGCCTTTGCCAATCGCGCCGTAACCAGGATACAAGAGGAAACTATCACGACGAGGATAGCAAATTAAGGTTTTTGACTAAAAGTAGCGACTCCATGCTTCTAGTTAGATAGGATTATGATAGAGGAGAACAAGGTGTCAATAAGAACTGGCTTGTATGCACAATTTCGGCTTGTCCTCCATAATTATTGTCACCTTGTGTGGAATGAGTATGATTGGAGCTGCCCACAATCTATCTCAAGCGCAGTCATCACAAAAAGATAGCAGCTATAGACATCGTAAACACATGCATGGCGTTCTCCGCTCCGTTACTGAGTCATTTGTGATAAATAACTGGCTCCGTTATTGTAACGTCATTACAACTATGTGAAACTAGACCATGCCTGTCAATGTGACTAGTACAAGACGACGGTTAGATGCCCACTCGAATAGCCATACAGTACATGTACCTGGTGGTGCACGTATCTTTAGTTGAGGTAAAACCTTCTGGTGCACCCAAACGGTTCTATTCAACGAATTGTGAGTACAGAGCAGGTCCAATCCTGCAAACTCGCACGATTCTACTGAAACAGGCATCGTACCGAAGTAGGTGTCAGCTCTTCACCAAAGCTGAGGCGTCCAGGGTCAACGGGTAGGATTCGTATCTGGACTCGTGGAGTGATTCGCCCAAATGGATATGTGGCCAATAGAATAGATGGGAACGGTGATGCCCGTTGGCAGCGAGGACGTTTAGTGTGACACACACTTAGCGGAGGGCGCAGAGAAGTGTTAGGAGAGAATGGATGCACTCCCAATTTTGCAGAGAGCGTTCGTCATCTTGATGCTTCTGATACGATGTGCGCGCACACGTATTCTTGGAGTCGTACAGACTCCGAGACCATTGGGCACGACTTGACCAATCCCCTGTTTTCGAGGGTTGACCGGTCAATGGCCACGGCTTACTTGATGTAAATCAAGGGGTTCTGATATAGCTCGTTAGCTCTCGAACTCGACAGAGTTAGGTCACCAAATGGAAGGCCCTGGTGATCAGGAGTCGTTAGCGTGATAGGACCTTGAATATTTCCCAGTGGAGCTAGGAATTTGACCATTTTAGAGTCCAGAGGTGATGGTGAACAGTCATTTTCCCTTTTTCACCGCCGTAACCTCAACTTCCATTGTTCTACACGTGCGGTGGATCAGCTGATGCCCAAATACTGCGCCAGGATTGAACATGTCATGTCAAAAAGGATTATTTGTCTCCGGGGAGGATTGTCCTCCGGTCCTAATATGAAAAAAAAGTTTCCATGGAATAATGTTACCGCATGATATGCTCCAGCGCTAGAACAAAAAACAGATTTGAATAGTACAGTGTGTTCCTTAATAATGAGGAGGTGAAGTAAGTTATGTGACCACAATCGAAGTATGTTGCCGGGATTCCATCGCGGAAGAACATACGAGGCGCAGCGGTTACTTGAATAGGAACGGCTGACGCGTTCTTTGGCACCACGAACCCAATCGAGGGGGATGAAGCTTGGCACTCCAAGGGCGAGAGAAAAGCGAGGCCATTAGTCAAACGGGCAATGCCCCTGCTCGCTTGGAAAGCTGGCGAGGTGGGAGTTAGGTATTCAGTTGGTGGCTATGATGCCGCATATCGGGCACTGTTCAACGGATTCGGGTGAAAGGGTTGTCCGGAAGACATTTGCTGACATGTTGGAGGTCACAGGAATGACATTCATTTCCGAACTCGTTCTTATAAAAAGACAGGGTAAAGGAGCAATCGGACTGTGTGTACCTCACACATACCTTTTCCGCTCGATTTACTGTGCAACGGCTAGGACAAGCAGAGCACGGTAAGTCGGCATTGTGTACTGGTTGCTGCACGAGGAGGAGGACTGACGAAGATGGCTGTGCAGCTGAGCGAAATGGACTGGCTTAGTCATCCCTGGCCCCTCAATCGGCCCGACCCGACACCTGTCCGACGATATCTTGACAGTGTTAGACCACACAGTCATTATCCTCGTCCACAACACACCTTTTACGCCGAAGACTTTTATTCCATGACCCACCAGTCCAAGAAGAAACGCATCGAAGACGGCTCTGTACCCGCCGACGCTGGCACCAAGCCAATCCAGCTCCAGCGCAGGAGAGTCTGGCGCGCATGCGAAAGCTGCAGGTTCGTGCCACATCCTGCCCTCGCTTCCGTGTCACCCGTCTCCAACACGTTCTCTGACCAAATCGTCGACAGACGCAAGAAAATCAAGTGCGATGGCTGTGAGCCAACTTGTGCCCAGTGTCAATCGTCTGGATCCCAGTGTACCTGGCTCCAGACCAAGGACAGGGCCGCCTTGAGCAGACAGTACGTTGCCACCCCACATCGTGCTTATCCAATACCCTCACCTTTCCCCAGCTATGTCCAAGAACTCGAAGCACGTCTACTCCACATGGAATCCCTCTTTTCTCAAATAACGCCTGTCCTTGAGCAGCTTGGGCCATCCTTGGGTGTTTCATCCACACCCGGCCCGTCCTCTGCGACTGGAACTGCTAGGGAAGGCAGTCTACCTCCAGCATCAATAGTTCTCCAGGCCATGTCATCAAAGGCCGCCGCAGATACCCGCTCGGACGACAGTTCTTCACCCGAGTCTTCCGTCAAGATGGAAGACGATTTCTCCGAATCTTTTGGTCAGCTCGCCTTGGACGAACACGGCCATCTCCGTTGGATAGGTGGCTCTTCCACAATGTCATTGATCCAGTCTTTCCGTGCCCTGACGACGAACCCCCTCCATCGTGTCTCTCCGATGGAAGAGGACCCACGGGCGCCAGGCCCTAGCGCGAATAAACTGTATTTCCCAGCATCAGTCTTCTTCGGGAAGATACATGCCCTTCCCAGTGCAGACGAAGTCGAATACCCTGATGAAGACTTGTGTGACAAGTTGGTAAGCACGTGAGACATCGTTTAGGCCGACCACTACTAATTATGATCATGCATCAGATCGATGCGTATTTTGAGCGCCTCCATTTCTTGATGCCTATTTTTGATAAGCCATCGTTCATGGTTAGATACAAGCGTCTCATGGCAAGGAGGAGCGACGCGGCATTCATCCAAGTCGAGGCTCCATTCATTTCTACCGTCTTTGGTGTTTTCGCATGCGCCGCTCGATTGGTCAGTGACTCACGTCTAACAAGCGATCGCCTAGACGATGGTGGGATAGGCATGGTCTACTACGAGAGGTAAGCTCGCACGGACTATGGTCACTTACCTATCGACACTGATTTTGCTGCCTCTGTCAGGGCCTTGGTTCTGCACTACATCAGCCATGCATCGATTCAAGTGTCTCACGTCCAAAGTTTTATTCTCATGTCTTCGTTCTTGTGTTCTATCAACTGCCTACCCCAGGCTTGGCTCCTCGTAGGACAAGCGGTACGCAGTGCGCAAGACTTAGGATTGCATGTAAGCATTGGCCTTTCAACCCGCGGTCATTACTCACGAAATTGCAGCGCTCGCCGCGCCGATTGTCCATATCCTCTATTGAGAAAGAGACTCGGCGGAAAATCTGGTGGAGCGTGTACTGTTTAGATCGCATGCTGGCACTTGCACTTGGTCGCCCGCTTGGTGTAGAGGACTCTGATTGCGACGTTGAACTTCCAGTGGACGTCGACGACGAATGGCTACCCGAGTACTTCACTGGCGTTCAACTGTCGCAGAAGCCTCCGTCCCTAATGTCGGGGACCATCGCCTTAGTGACCCTTTATCAGATCGCTGGCCGGGTCCTACGACAAGTGTACGCCATTGACAGTTGTAAAGAAACCCTTGAACCCGAGAAGAGGGTGGAGTTACAGCTCTCTGTCGAGACTCTTGACCTAGAACTCACTAGGTGGTTCGAAGATCTCCCCACCTCTTTCAGGAATCCCAGCACCAGCGACAAGCATATGTCTATGACCATCGTCTTATGCAGTCACTACTACTCAGTGCTCACTACTCTTCATCGCAATTTCCTACCGGTCAAGCGCGACCAATCGGTCGTACCCAGTTCAACTGCAAAGGCTGTCACATCTGCCCGTTCATGCATCCATCTTGCACCATCCATCAATAATGTCGTGCCAACCTCGCATCATCTTGCTTTTTTCATCCAGCATCTTTTCAGTTCCGCTGTTGTTATCCTTCTGTATGCCATGCATTCCCCGGACATGAAGGCTGCAGCTACCGCAATGGATGAAGCTAAAAGCTGTCTCCCAATCATAGAGTCCTGGGAAGGCCATTGGCCAGGTGCTCGTAAATGCAAGGAGCTGCTCGCAGAGTTGACAAGCACCGCAGACGAGGCTATAAGAAGAACGAGTAACAACGCTTCTGGAATCCCCATGGCTCAAAACATTGCGCCGACAACATCGGAATCCAGGCGATCGCTTGTTTCTTCCTCGGGACAGGTGCCGACCATGAACCGACCGATAAAGATGAAACCAAGGAAAATAAGCCGCTCACGAGACCCAAATCCTACGCGTCGGTCCCTTGTCTCGTCACCGTATCGTGTAGAATGTAAGGAAGATATGCGCTTGGTAGTGATGCTCGCTGACTTACCGTGGACTGTAGCACAACGCAACCGGTCGACGTCTCGCAAGAGGGGGCATGACGAGAGTGAAGGTATCGGTGGTTCGAGCTTGCCTTATCCTGGAGTGTTTTCCAGCCCACAGTCGATGGGTGGAAAATCCAGCCCTCACAGCTCCCCGGCGTCTGTTAATTTGCCCTCGCCATCTATGTCCACCATGGAAACCACTCAGCAGCAGGAGGGAAGTCCCCGTCTTGTGGGTGGATCCCCATACAACTATACAGGCCCACCTCTCTCTCCACTCCATGTCCCTTCGCCTCACGAATACGGGATGTACCATAGCCCTCTTGCGTCTACCAGTAGTCACCAATGGGATGGTGGCCCAGGGGATCAGCGTGGTGTCGACATATACACTTCCGGATCGCAACCCAGCTCGCTGCCATACACCACATATGAGCATTCGTCATCTAGCATCGATCCAACTTGGTATAGCAGCTCCTCGGATGTCGGGTATACCCACCTTTCAACCACACCACCAACCTCTTCGTTCCCTGCCCCGGGACTGCCCTTTTTGGGGCTTGATTACATTCGAAATTATAATACGAATGGATACTCGACAAGTGAGCAAGATTCCCTCTGGCAGACATTCGATGCCGGCGCGTTTGGAATTGACCCCGAACTTCCCTTTACCTTTGGTGAATCTCCCTCAGACCTTCACGAAGGGCGTCAATCTCCATCGCGATCCCACGCGTGAGCATATCCCCCATGTGTCGAGGCGGGCTCGCTTGCTCGCTGTTGTATTTTTTGAACCCTGTATGCGCGATCCTTCTAAGCTCTTTTTTAGTTTCTCATTCATTCGCGACCATGTATCCATACGCATCGCTGACGACCATTCTGACCCGCATACCGTACAGTTGCTTTGCTCACTAAGCAGCATACCTAACACATTAATTTTGGCACCGCTTTTTCGTTGTGTACTGCTTGGATTTTTTCCCCTCAAGACCATGTTGACGCTGTACTCCAAGTATCGTAGCTAGTTATGCTCCTCACGAATCGAATTAATGGAGGCGACCGTTCCACAACAAAAATCTGATGAGTCAGGAATACACAGTACTCAGTACCGGGAATTGCCAGTAACCGGCTCCTGGGAGTTGTTTCGTTGGGAGATGTTAGCGCTTGGCAAGAGTCGTTTTGAGATCCACGGAACGTCATGGTAAACCACCCAGTAGTCGAGCTCACATCTGAAGCGTCTTGGAACTTCGTACGTGTCATATTCATGTGTGCTCAGCGTCAGGTTAACAGTTTAAAGATCGAAGATAAACTCACACCATATGGGAAGGAGACCCTAACTAAACTTGTTGCTTTTCTCCAGGTATAGACAGTGGATACGTTTTGTGTTGGCGACTCTCTGATACGTCGGGCAGGATGAGGTTTACCCTTCCGCCAAGCTTTATCATGCACAGATACCCAAAGACCCAGTACAACGGTGGAAGACTGTTGTGCCGATTGTCGAGGAATTGAAGGTGAAGGCGCGCAAGCTCGGGCTTTGGAATCTTTTCCTCAGCAAGGCACATTATCCTCAACATGGCGTTCCGCTCTCCAACCTCGAGGTGCGATTATCGATTCGTAAACTTCTGATCAACTGTTGACATGCACTACAGTACGCTGTTATGGCAGAGGTAATTGGACGAGGAGGACATATGGCGTCTGAGGCAGTCAACTGTTCTGCTCCAGATACGGGTAACATGGGTACACCGTTCTGCCCCCTCCGCGAATGCTTGCTGAGGCCCTTCAGAGGTCCTCGCTCGTTACGGGTCCCCCGAACAGCAGAAGGAATGGCTTATACCACTGCTAAACGGGGAAATTCGCTCCGCTTTCGCGATGACAGAACGATTCGGCATGTGGCTTCATCTTTGGTGTACCATATGTTATATATACTGACACGTAGCATGCAGTGGCGTCCTCAGACGCACGTAACATCAAAACTTCCATCCGACAAGAAGGCAGTGAAATTGTGATTAATGGACACAAATGGTTGCCAAACCTTTTTATCTCGTCGTTGTCGGCTTCTCATCGTGCCGACCCGGCTTTTTCGTTCCTTAGGTGGATATCGGGTGCCGGTGATCCCCGCACGAAATTACACCTTGTAATGGGCAAGAGCGACCCGGGAAACCCAGACGGATACAAGCAGCAAAGTGTCGTTATTGTTCCTGCAGATACCCCTGGCGTTCGGGTTGTGCGTCCGATGGAAGTATTCGGGTACGATGACGCACCGGAAGGTCACTGCGAAGTGATTTATGAAAATGTGAGAGTTCCCTTGAGCAACCTGGTACTTGGATGGGGCAGGGGATTCGAGGTAGGGCATACCTCCCGTACCGTTGAATCAATGTGAAAACATATCCTTTTAGATCATTCAAGGACGTCTTGGGTTTGTATCCTCTTTGGCTATTTTACGCAGACTTCGCTAACCGTCTTGGCAGTCCTGGACGCATCCATCATTGCATGCGCTCCATCGGTGCAGCCTCGAGAGCACTCGACTTGATGATCCAACGGGTGACGGATCCTTCGCGCAAGACGTTCGGCAAATTCCTCTATGAGCATGGTGAATGCGTTGGATATCCAGAAATCATTGTACTGACATGATCATTTAGGCACTGTCATAGCTGAAATTGCCCACTCCAGGGCAGAGATTGAGGCGGCGCGATTGCTCGTTCTCAGTGCCGCTCTTCAGGCATGTTCTCGGACAAGCAGTGTAGCACCGATCACGGGCTAAGAAGCGTTACAGATCGATAAACACAAAGCTAAAGGCGCACTGAAGGAGATTGGTATCGCTAAGGTGCACGCATTCCAATTCGGGTAACGGTCCGTGATGCTGACGCTGAATCCTGAAATATGATTTTTAGTTTGTGGTT
The DNA here is from genome assembly GCA_038090655.1 of Gastroboletus turbinatus. Lineage (NCBI taxonomy): Eukaryota > Fungi > Basidiomycota > Agaricomycetes > Boletales > Boletaceae > Gastroboletus > Gastroboletus turbinatus. The sequence continues at coordinate 95,091 of JBBPND010000002.1, forward strand.
CCCACAATGGCGTGCAACGTTGTAGATCGCGCGATGCAAGCATTTGGAGCGGAAGGGCTGAGCCAAGATCAAGAGCTAGCGAGCATGTATGGGCAGCTGCGAACACTGCGGTTAGCTGATGTACGTGTTTATTCACCTCCTTATTATCTATGGCTGATAACTTTCTCTTCTTAGGGCCCCGATGCAGTAAGTACATTACCTGGCTGACACGTGCAGGCTTGTTTGATGTATCTCGCTTCCCCAGGTCCATATCCAGCAGGTTGGTCAAAGGGAACTGAAGCGAGCGCCGGAGTTGCACAGGCGCGCAGTGGAGTTTAGTAAGAAAGAGGCGGTTATCATGCAGAGAGCGGGCATAAAGGCTCGTCTTTAAGGCGCTATGACAGACCAGAGGGTCGATGAGGAAGACAAAATGTCGTTCTTTCTTCCCGCTAGTACTGTAGTTATTATGGCCAATTGTATATGTATGTCGTGTGGTACAACATTACATGCTTACTTCCAACATGCAAACTTCGACTTAGTGATTGAAATGTTGTACCGAGTACTACGACAGCGACCAGCCGTCATTCATTCGACTCTTGGCATTCATTACTCCAACACTACTCTCACGGAAACGTCGTCTCCCTCTTTGAATCGCGACTTCATTCAAGATGACCACTAATGATGAAGTGCCCTCAGAGGTGCCATATGATGCGACACCGATCCTATACTCTCGTTATTTTGTTCTCCCAGTTTCAGCTGCCGTCATGGGTACACTGATTGGTGCAGTCCGAGGCTCCCGTCGAGCGTCACTGCGGTTCTTGGCTGAGAATGCGCACCGACCACCCACAACGGTCCAGGGGTGGTATTTCTACAATAAAACCAAAAATTACCGGCGAATGGCTGCAGGACTGCAAGAGGGTGGCCTGAATGCTATGAAATTAGGAGTCACTGGACTGGTTTGGGTAGGGATCGAGGACGGGTTGGAACGATGCGGACAGCCGTGGACCGAGGCAAGAGAACTGGGAGCCGGTGTTGGCACAGCAAGCATTTTTGCGCTTGTGTGTAAGTTGCCTCGATGCTCTCGATGCACGATGCTAACATCGACCATTGCTGTACTTGTCTGGGCCTTTCTAGACCGGCTTCCGTGGCATTCGGGTCGTCAAGCTTTGTGTCTTGGCGGAGTGGTGGGTGGAGGGATGGCGTTCCTCCGATGGGCCAGGTCGTACTTGGAGGCTGTCCAGTCTGGGTCCTCGGAAACGGGTGTTTAGTTGAAGCTTGCACAATGGTCTGATGCGGATATAAAAAATTAAAAGAGGGTCTGTGCGCTTGTACGTATTGCGACTGGCGCAAGATAGTGTCTTGTTTTATTGAGGCTGCGGATGACGGAGGAGCGACGATGACTACTCCCGCCGTTCCGCACTCAGAAATGTCAGTTGCGGAGACTTTTGCTGTACAACCAATACCTCCATCCTCTTCATCTTCCTCGTCACGGTCTTCGCTATCGTTTCTGCCCCTTTCCAAAGTGATGATCAAGTTGTGGCCGTCTGTGCTCGAGCAGCTCACCCCCCGGGTCAGCGCCGATGGCCGCGAGCGCCCAAATCCCTTCGATGTCCCGGAGGCCGCAAACGCCACTTTGCCGTCCTCATCGCGCGGCTCTCAGGAACTACTACAACCACCACTGCTGTCCCGACAGGGTAGTAGTTCACAGATACAGACCCTGTCTTCCACTTCTGGCTCTGTCCACCACCACCTACTGGCGACGACTCCGGCAGTAATCCCGGTACAAGCCGATGTTACGCCGCCAGGCCCCATAACCCCTCAATCCGGACCTTTTATCGCTCGCATTCCTACTACACAAATATCCCTACATGCACCAGACTTTTCCATGCGCAAGGTCAAAAAATCTCCACACCCATCTGACTCTATGGAAAACAAATCCAGTGCGCCATCGTCATCGTCCACCTCGGCCAGGACGTCCTCAAGTACAACTGTGGGTGCTGCGCATACAGCACAACCGCCTGCTCCATCCGCATCCAAGGGGCAGATCCATGTCAAACTCATATCTGCACGCGGCCTCAACGTGTCTTCTATACACGCACGCCCATACGTGGTGGTCCTGTTTGAGCAGAACGAATTCGTCAGTCGTGATCCTACCGAGGAAACGGACAAGGAAGTGAAAGGGACTGCCACAGCTCTATCAAGAACATCTTCCGTAAACGTCCTAACCGCGCTCAATGCCATCGGTGTATCGCGACCGCCCGGAAAGTCGAGCACGAATACATCGCCCTCATCCTCTCTCGCATCTTCCAGCAAAGTACCGTCCCCCACACATCCTTCCACCCATGGGCTCTTTGGACGTATGTCAGCACACAATCCTGTGTGGAAACACGAGGTGTCCTTGTGGGTGCTGTAAGCTGATCGATTATCTCTGATCTCTGACTCCATCTACAGCGATGTCACTTCCGAAGAGTCTTTAATCACTTTCAATGTGTATGATCGTGTCTCTGGCCATTTTTTCCTTGGGACCTTCCAGATCAAACCCATATTAATCCACGACCACACTGTTGACCAATGGTTCAAGTATGTAGTCCGTTCCCTGTTAGCCACCCATCCCCGTCCTTCGTCCCGCCTTGCTACCCCTTACTCATATCACCAACGTAGGCTCCGGCCGTTCGAAAACGAGATTGTAAGCGGGGAGATGCGTGTACAAATTACATTCGAGCAATTCAAGGTACGCAGCGGTGCGCCGCGTTCCTTCCCACCCTCTGTCACGCTCTCGGCCTCTTCTTCGCACAGTCGTGGTCCTTGATAACGATGCTAACCCCATAATTTCCACGTGGTAGACCAAACGAGCGCTCACCCCACGCGATTTCGAGTTTCTCAAGCTCATTGGACGCGGGACCTTTGGCAAGGTCTTTCAAGTCCGAAAGAAGGACACGAAGCGCATATATGCCATGAAAGTACTTTCGAAGAAAGAAATCGTTGCCAAGAAAGAGGTGGCACATACAATTGGAGAACGCAAGATACTTCAACGGTCTCTGGAGTCACCGTTCCTTGTGGGTTTGAAGTTTAGCTTCCAGACGGACACAGACCTATACCTCGTTACCGACTTCAAGAGCGGCGGCGAGCTGTTTTGGCACCTGCAGAAGGAGACACGTTTCACTGAAGAACGGGCTCGATTTTACATCGCGGAACTCGTTCTTGCTCTAGAACACCTACACAAGTATAACATCGTCTACCGTGATCTCAAACCAGAGAATATCCTTCTAGATGCCACCGGGCATGTCGCACTTTGCGATTTTGGATTATCCAAGGCAGATCTCCGGCCCGATGAACTCACGACCACATTCTGCGGTACGACGGAGTATCTTGCCCCCGAGGTACTGTTGGACGAGCATGGTTACAGCAAACTGGTCGACTTCTGGTCTCTTGGTGTACTTTTATTCGAAATGTGTTGTGGATGGAGCCCTTTCTATGCAGAGGATACGCAGCAGATGTATAAGAACATCTGTTTTGGCAAGATACGATTTCCTCGCAATGTAATCAGTGAAGAGGGAAAGATGTTCGTCAAGGGGGTGTGTACGTTTCTTGCGTCACCTGGGTCCAGTACGTATTGAATCTATGCTTTAGCTTCTCAATCGAAATCCAAAGCACCGTCTGGGCGCGCAGCGAGATACAGAGGAGCTCAAGGAGCATCCGTTCTTCTCAAGCATAGATTGGAAGGCGCTCTCCATGAAACAGGTTACGCCGCCCTTTAAACCTGTCGTCGAGTCGGACGAATCGACAACAAACTTCGATCCGGAGTTCACTGGTGCCGATATCCGAGAAGTAGGCAACGGATTGGACGGAACAGGTAGCCCAGACGAAGAAGATCCCAGCCCAGATTGGATTCAGTCTGGTGCGCAGGGCCTCACCCATACGCCAAACGGCCCACTGGGTAGCGATCGCATGACTATTAGTGCCAACCATATGCAGATTGGGTCAAATGGCCTTGGTCGATCTCAGGGCATTCAGATCAACAACCGCAAGAAGCGCGATTTAGCTGGGTCCCCCCTTACTAACAGCGTGCAGGAGAACTTCCGCGGATTCACATACTCTGGTGGGGAAAGCCTGGTAACGCCAATGGGTGTCCTTGGAGGGAGTGTAGAGTCTGAAGATGAAGATGAAGAAACCCCCGAGACAACGACAGAAGATGAATTTGAGGATGAGGAAAGCTTTGCAGGACGTTACTCAAAAAGTAGAAAGGGGGTGAACGACGAGATAACTGTGTGAACTATGTCAGTGGTTACTTCTTTCTATTTGTCTTTCAAACGCACCATCGTAGCTGGCACTTGGACCAACAGGGAGATTCAGGTATTTGACTTGCCGTATTCGTGTTACTACCCTGCGATCCTTTAAGGCTCTGCCTTTTATGCTGATGTATATGTACATTCCTTCTCTGTGTTAACGCCGCATATTATGGGCCGGCTATGTTTCACCGTTCTGGTCATTGTCACCTTCTATACTATCCACTACCACATATATTGACGGTGTAATCGCCCACGTATCTTCTCCATCGCCAACAAGGATAGTAAATTGCTCAGATACAGTCAGATCACCAGTCATGCAGTGCCTTGCATCCTGGTCTTCCAAGGTTCATGCCGCCGCGAAGGATGGGGGGAAGCACCTGCCCGTTGATGATAGTGTTCTTCACGATGGATTCGACATCGTGTGGAGTAACTCGTCCATACCAGACACTCGTTCCTTGGGGGTGATATATCTGAGAGGATTTTGCGCTGAATATTAGTCCTAAGAAGGGATGGGATCAGAGTGAGACGTACGATAACGTTTCCTGCAAACTTGTGGCCCCCCATGTGAGAAGAGTACAGGATGAGAGCTTTATGCTCTCCTCCGAGCGCCTTCAACTGTATCTCGAAAGCGATCTCCGGTTCTGGACCCTTGATCAACGAAGACTCTAGGGTAGGGTTTCCGGAAAGATCTTCCAGTTCGGTATGAACCACCCAGCCCTCGCGCTCCAGGTAATGAATAAATGCTATAATATACCAGGTTAGCCGACCAGCTCACAGACTGCCTGGGGGACATCCTCACTCTTTTCAAGGATGGGAGCAGCTACTGCACAGCGTTTGTCACGTCTCTTGTGTGAACCTGTGTATAGAAGGTGTCAGGAAAATTCAGTGGACACTTGCAAAAAAAAAAGAAGAAAAAGCAGCGGCTTTACAGAGTAGGATGGCACAGGAGTACGGCAATGGCCATGACCTGAACGAGTCGGAGCGAGACTGAGCGCCTAGTCTTCCATATGAGGGATCGAGAGTGGTTGTCCACAGCGTCTCTGCACCCGCGGGTGATCGCGGGACGTCAGCGATGACCTTGAAGTCAGGAAGCACGATAACAGTTTCTTGAGAGGGATCCTCTGAGAACGACTTATGACTGCCATTCAGGATCGACAGCCTGCCAGCGTCGTTTTGCGTAAACAAGCCTGCAGGAAGCAGTGTCCGACTGTTTTCGGCTTTGTCATCTCTGTTCTGTGGTCTTCCACCTTGACGTTTCTCATTTGCACTTCTCAAGAATGCAGCTAGAGTGCCGTCGGCCTCTGTGACTTCCTTGGGCCAATCTGATTTGCCGGTAGAGATTATGACCTAGGATCCTTGTCCACAAAGGCGCCGGAGCTGACACTGGGAAGGTACTTGCCTGACGTCTATAAGGTTTCACTGAGCCTAACATATCCGACTCCATATCGATAGATAACCTCCTAGAGTAATCGTCGTGATCTGTAACAAAGTTTTAGCCCAGAGAAACGGAAATTGAGGACATTTACCTTGATCACAGGGATCGGGACAGGACCGACAGACCTCATCGGAGACTGGGACAGCCGCAGCCCGAAGATCGTCGTAGACCTTTTGAGCGTCTGAAGGAAGAGAGCCTGGAAGAAATGCTTTGAACTTTGCGAGCACAGTCATGGATATGGTTGTACGGGCTATTGGCTAGAAAACTGTCTTGTTTATCTCAAGCTGTGTTTTATCAGATAATCATTCGTTGATGCCGGAGTATGATACAATCAACCGGCAAGACGCGAGATTCACACCAGCGCATATGGTCACTCTACTCTACGACGCCCTATGCCATATGGAAATGCGCAAACGGAGACTCGCAGTCTTGGGTCATGTATTAGCAACGCACTAGAGTAACCGAAACGAACACTTGCCTCCCTCACCCTCAGCTGTCCTTGTCAATTTGAGACTTTACCCTCTTGTTGTTCTCCTTCAAAGCTAACCAAGACGGCCGCCCGTCCTTTTGTGTACCCATCAAAACTCGGTACACCCGGTCTAATCTCCTCGATTTACTCTCGGTCCAGCCTGGGCCCATGCTTTCCGATGACGAAGAGCCATCATCTCTGCCGAGGAAGAATTTTGGGGATTCCCTGTGATACTTCTTCACCCGAAAGAGTTCAGCGAAAGAGTGCTTCTTTTGGTCTTCTGCGATGTTCAAGGGTTGGGTAAACGCTTGGTCGATGACAGCAGAGAGATTCTCTGGGGTGATGAAGGTATTGGACTGGTGGTAAAGTGAGACGGCTGCTTCCATCCTCTTGTCATGGGGCAACTGAAAATTTGCCTTGGATGAAATGCTGCGTCTGCATGCAAATGCCAGCGAGGGACACGGCAAGGATTTGCTGAGTGCTGGCAACATGATGGTGCACTCGACGTTAAACGTTGGAGCGTGTCATGGTGGCTGTATTACATAAGCTGTATAGTATCTCACTGCAATCATCCTTGTCATGTAGACACAACATCTCCCGCTTGACAACGAATGCAAGCTATTGTATAAATTTATGCAAACTAACTCGTACATTGACATCACCCCCCCTCTTGGTAAATCGTTGAATCTACAGACAGAGGGCTGATGCAGCCCACAAGCCCGAGTTCCAGCATTACCAGTTGGACGCACTTTCCTACTGATGTTGGGAATATCCTAAAGCAGAGGCATTCCTGCAAGGCGATCCTGACTCCCTGAAGAGAGAAGTGTGGGGTCTGGAGGTAGACATGCATGGAGAGGGGGTGATGCTAGCGGATGGTCTAACGGTGTTCCAGCAACCGAAGCACGGTGTCCTAGCTACACGAAGTCGTCAGAAACGGGATCACGGTGGTGCCAAGTGGAGAGGTGCAGTGAGGATTTGAACTCGAGTCGCTTTGTTTGTGTATTGGAGAGCGTGGTCGGTTTGGATTTTGTTTTACAATGTCTTCCACAATTTGGACCAAGCATCACTGTGCGTTAGCAAATCGTACAAACAACTCTCTTCCATACTCTCTTTCGTTCGTCGTCGTCGTCGTCCTACACGATAGATTGCACAGCATCAACGTCGTTGGCTTGCGTGATGGAGGAGGAACTGGCCCGTGCGCGGACTGATTTCTCACGCATGACATAAGCCACAGCAGCTCTTTCAACGTTCCTTTCCCTACACCTTTCAACTATCCGGTCAACAAGCACGCCGCCATCGGTGAACTCGTCGTCTAGATTATCTGGACTATAGCTCCAAGTAGAATCATGTCGCAGCAGGCCCAACAAACAGTAATGCCATCAAATATGCTACCACCAGGCGAGGCAGAACTCGCTCAGGCAAATTCATATTACCCGCAAGAACCGGCAGACCTCACGGGTGGTTTGCCAATTAATCTCGATTCTCTGCGCGACGGACCCCCAGGAAGTAAACCATTCTACCCTTATTCTACCCTCATTCGGTACGTTGGTTCATTGTGGACATTCGTCTGCTCCGGCTTGGTCGGTTTTTAAACTTGACACGATGCTAGATATGCAATTAAAGGTTCGCCCAACCAAAAGTTACTCCTGGAAGACATTTACTACGCGATTGAATCTCGCGTACGTGTTGTTCTGGTGCTCTTGAGTCTGCGTCAGTTCTGACACCATGTCACCTAGTTCCCGTATTTTAGAACTGCACCTTCGGGCTGGAAGGCGAGTGAGACTTCCCAAACATGATCGATCATTTGTACGCAACCGCGTCGAGACGCGACCCGCGACCGCGATGTTGATGTTTGATTGTGTTCATATTTGTTTGAACCCTTCTGCAAAACAAAACAAAACTAACCATCGAATACTTCAGAATTCTGTCCGACATAATCTTTCTCTCAACCCATGCTTTGAGAAAGTCCCCCGTCCACTCACCGATCGAGGCAAGGGGTCATATTGGACTGTAAATGATAATGTCGATCCACGCACGGGAGTTCACCGTGTGAGAAAGAAGAAGCCAAAGGGTGCCAAAGGACGTCAATCGGAAGAGCAAGATGTTGATTATCGTCCGAACGAACCCTTCCCTGACCCCCACGCGCAATTTGTCCAGGCACCCCCACCCCAGATGCACCCCGATGAGGCTGGCCCAAGCAGACAGGCTCCTTATCCGCCTCCCTATCCACCTGCGTATGTCCTCTGACCCCGTGTGACTTGTTGACTGATGCACGTCTTGACTAGTTTTGACCCCAACTTTCCTATGCTTCCACCTCCACCTCCTGGGTTGCGTTTCCCTCCGCACCCTGCTATGCCAATAGATAATTTAGAGGCGGACGAAAACGGCAACCTCTCTTGGCGTCTGACGCTGATGAAAGAACTGAGTAATCTCCAGCAGCTAGCAGCAGAGCAGGAAAAGGCAGGTGCGGACGAGGAGTGGTTCCGCATGATGTTGCTACGCATTCGCGGTGCACTCTTGGCTCCTGCATACCACGATGGGATGCACCCGCCGCCTGGGATGCCACCCCACCCAGCACCCAATCCAGAGATGCAGCAGTGAATAGTGTGGGGGAACATGCAAGTAGTTGAGATTCGGTCTTGTTTGTCAGTTGGATACGTTTTTCCTTAGCTGAAGCGGTTACTGCATTCATTTTCCATATCCTTCTAGTCATTGTCTGTATCATTGTATCAGAACGGTTCATTTTTATGGTTCGCTTACCTAAGATAGACAATCTGATTACAAAGGACGATGTCTGATCATGAGATTACTCTTCGTTTCCGTCTCGCTCGTTTCAATGGCACCCGTCGCAGTGTCCGTCCCCGCAATATCCAAGCTAACAGACCTCGGGGTTGCTTTACCCACTGGGTCAGTGCTGGTCGTCGGATCGCTGGGTACCGCACAGGATGGAAAGTATCAAGCACTTGTGACAAACTTGGATGCAAATGCAGGCGGAGACGCTGTAGAGAGGCAGATGCTTGATAGGTTGATTGGTGGAGGTAGTGTCATTCCCTCTCTGACCAGCACATACCTATTAAATCAGCCCCTGTTAGCTACTACCTTGCCTGCCTCCTCCTATTCATCAATCCACGTTGTGCTCACCCCACCAGAGTATTCCTCCCTCTTATCCGATCTACAGCCATTCCTCAGCCAGCTTCTCGGAGGCCTCAGTCCCTTTGGCAAACTTTACCTGCTCAATCTTCCCGCAGGTCTTCTCAACCTGCCTCAAGAACTTACCCTTGCCGGGTTTACTGTCCTAGAAAATGTCCTACAAGGCGAAGAATCACGAGTGATCGCTCAGAAACCCAGTTTCACACTCTTTAGCACCGCGCCAAGAACTCTCTCCAATGGGGCTGTCCCTCTAAAGCGGAAGGCCGATCCAGCTCGGCAGTCTTCAAAGAAGGCTCTTTGGACACTTTCGTCTCCCTCTACACCCTCTATTGATGCAGAGGCTCTTTTAACCACTGCCGACCGCGCACGTCCTATTCCAACTTGCGAGCCTGTAAACTCGGGTGTACCCCGACGCAAGAAAGCGTGCAAGAACTGCACGTGTGGACTCGCCGAGATTGAGGCTGAGGAAACCAACTCAGGAAAAGTCGTTCTTCTGGACGTGGACGGTGCGGTGGAAGTTGGTGCTGGTGACGCGGAGAAAGAGCGACTGATCGCTGCAGCAAAGGCTGCTCCAAAGGCAACGAGCAGCTGTGGCAGCTGTTTTCTAGGAGACGCATTTAGATGTGCGAGTTGCCCCTACCTAGGTGTGTCTCACCCATCTTCAGAAGGTCGGCCGCAGTTGATGTGAATCCTCTTAGGACTTCCTGCTTTCAATCCTGGCGAGAAAGTTGAGATTGACTTGGGTATGGATGATATCTAAGAGGGAACTACTGCCTTCTTTTGCCTTCTTAGGGAGACTAGATGATATCTAATATGCAGCCGTCTTTGATTGAACTGGGTCACTTGTACAGGATCGACAGTTTAGAAATTGTAACATGTTCTACAATGTCTTGACCAGTGGATGAGAGCAATCATTATATCCATCTCATAAGTATGAGCCGACATTCAACACATGTTCTTCTGCATCGAGATCCCACTCGTCCCCCCAGTCTAATATATCTTCATCGGCTGCACTCCGTGCTTGCTTCACAATTCCAAGCAGTCTGGCTGGGTCGAGTTGGTTGCCTTCGGCAGACCCATCATCATCGGAACTCAGAGACTGGTCTTCTTCCACTTCAGCATTTATGGGGGCTACGTCATCACCACTCCCCGAATACGCTTCCAGCGTGGCCAACCCAGTCAGATGTTTGTTTTCGGTTCCCTCTTCTGAGTGAGAACTACCCTCGCTCCCATATCCACCAATCAGGTTAGAAACCGCGTTGAGACCCACCGTTTTATTTAACTTCCTCCGCTTCACTGCCCTTGCAGCGTTAACCTGATCGTCCTCCAAGACTCGGACTACCGAGCCAGATTTATCAATGATAGTGCCGCAGAACGATGACGCATCCGGGTCAAAGATGTGAATGGTCGGGAACTCTGTGAAAGCCGTTCTCTGAAGGAGCTCGCTGAGGCTTAGGGTCGGCTCTAATTTGTGGTAATACGCAGCATTAGGAGCGTAAGGGAATTCGGTATTCGCGCGTATGTAGCAGTGCGGAGGGATGAAGCACTCGGGGGCTTCTGGATGAGGGGTGACCAGGGAGGGTATCCAATCGGGAGTGTCTTCTTTTTGCTTTTGTGACTTTGAGAGTGTCAAGGACACCTGATGCTGAAGTACGGTAAGAAGTGTCCCTGACAGACTATTCCGGTGTGAGAGTATCCTGTAGGATGGTGGTGGCGAGGACGAAATGGACGCAAGGGTGGTGGGAGGGTAAAATACGAGCTCGATCGTGAGCAGAGAACTCTTTGACCTTGCACGTGGTATAATGTTAGTCTGAGTGAGGATACCAATGAAAGAAAGATCGTTACTTTTGATCGAATGTTGACTGGTTTAAATTTCTACGCTCCATGCCTGCCGGCAATAACTCAACGCCGATATCCAACGTTTCGAGATGAGCCCTGAGCACCTCTCTCTTCGATTTCCCTGCAGTTGGTTTCTTCCCCCTCGAAGATTTTCGCGCACTTGCAGCTTTGCTTGCGCCGACATTCTCCATATAGCCACCGCGAACGATCTCGCCGCCCCACTCGCTTACTTTTCTGCCCACTTCTTCGAGATAGCAGTAGTCCCGCATCATGGTACCCCAGCCGTACGCATTCATGGGGACATATTGGGCTTTGTCTCGCTCACCGATGCATCTTGTATCTTCCTTGTGCTTGCGAGAGCAAGGTAGGGAGCAGGTAGGAGTTGCACAACGAGGACATTTATAACGGGCTGGAGTGGTGCATAGCGCACAGATTTGAAGTTCGGATCGGGCAGACGACCCAGAGGATGCAAGGTTGCCAACCATCCTGTGATATTTAGTTCAGAAAACTCAACGAATCAGTCAGAAAGAAAAAAAGTCTGTAGGGTGCGCCACGGAACACATACAGAAAAAGCAAGAGCAAGCGTTATGAACGCTGAGTTTATTGCAGCCGGCGGGTCATGATGTTTACTACTACATCGTGTTCAGCTTCATCTGATGTCGGCAGTCACTCAATCTCCCGCTCATGCATACTACGAAGTAGCCCTCTTCGGCGAATTCTTTGCTCGCGACCTTAAACCTATCCTGAATCGACTAACCCTACACACCGAGTCCGCTACTCCCATGCAAACCCGCGAGATCGTATTCGAACACATTGGTGCGCAGAGCCTTGTTCAAACCGGCTCTCAAGGTGATGAACCAGTTCGGTTGAGGGCTAGGAAGGAACTTGGTGATGGCAAGGAGAGTGGATGGTGAGCTTAGTGCACATCCGTTATCGTTTTCTTGTACGGATTGATCTTTCAGGACTCTATATTCATACCTAAAGCCAGAGTCTGTACGCGTACATCCCGAGGCAACCGTTCGTCCGTGGGCGGTCTGTGAGGTCCTCGGAGACGCTCTTAGTTTTGCAAGCGCCCTCGGATACGTGTACGGTTGGTCCGCATCTTCGCAAGATAGTGGCACTTAAAGGATTGCGCCAGTCGTCGCTCTCAGATATACAAACGCGGATATGCATTCCGACGTGGACCGCTCATTATCCAGATGTTTCAGCAGGAGCAGGTACCTACATCGACCCGACTCCTTGATTGAATCCCTTTCACTTACCATTCACATCGAGGTTGACCTGAAGACATCGCTTCCAATCCCTGCTCACGCCGACACCCTGTGGGAGGTGGAAGTCAAAACAGCCACTCAAGTCAATACCGCTGTTCCCGTTGCTGGTCAAGTGCAAGTGAATACCGTCCGCTCGGCTATCGATGCTGTCCTTGAGGTCCAGTTCATTATGAAGGGCTTGTTGGACCTTCGAAGGCAAGATATATGACTTCCCCGTACCATTATAACCATGGAGCAAAAGCTTCTCGAGTCCATGTGGGGTGTCCTATTCTATCTCAGGAAGGTACCATGTCTTACTTATGACTCGACGCTGACCATCTAAGAGAAGATTTGAAACGTAAGACATGTTAGATTTGCACCAACTTCAGGGCATCGCATATGTTATCTTCAGTTTTCTCAAGGCTTTTCTATACATCACGAGGTTTCTGAGATTCATTGGAAATCGCCGCATAGATCTATGAAAACACCTCCAGACTCGGACTACAGATTCGTGGGGTCTCGAAGCTAGTGCATGGTGGTAATACGCCCTAAGGGATTGTTGTTTTCACTAGACCCCTGCTCCTTGACGCTTCTCATGGGACGTATTGTCATCAAATTGCCACGTTAGCGACGTCCTAACGTTTCTACGACAACGTGTCTACAATGTCCATCACACTGGGCCCAGATAACATCGAAAGTTGGTGGTAAGTGACACTGATGCCCGATGCACACCCTTCAAGTTAACCCGTTCCTCGTCAGCCAAGGGTATCCAAACCCCAATATTGTGAATTGTAGCAGACATCAACGAGTACGAGCTTGCACACAAGTGTGTTGATTGACTGGATATTGGGCAGAAGACGATCATCCCACCAAAAAGTGTTTCGATCCACTTGATGGCCTAACTACATGTGAAACGTGAATTGTTTGGGCAGACTAAGGATTTCGCAGCGCGCGTTATTGACCTAGTTCCCCAAAACCAGACCTAAAACTTCGAGATCAGAAGACAGTCGCTCGTATCATACGAAGTTACTGACTAGCTCGTGCTTGCATTGACCTGACGAGTTTTCACCTAAACGCCTCCAGCGTGGGTCGTTGTGACTCGCCGCTGACATCGTTCGCTGCACCGTCGTCGCCACCTGGACTAGTACCTCCGACCTCTCTCTGACACTCTCCGAAGCCCTCGACATCTGGTATGCCTGTCCGACTCATTTGTCGCGCTTGCCCGATGTCGCAGCCCATGAACTCTGCTATCCGATTTCGTGGTGTCGCCGCAGCCATTCGTATTTCCCCCAAGGTCATCCAGCTCACCCCGGACGCCACCTGCTGCAACCGTATCGCTGTCCAACCCGAAGTCGAGTCTGCGCAATCACTGGATGTACTCGATACGCTCGAGCTTTATCTTGGCTCACCATCGACGTCATGGTCTCCCGAATCACTCTTGATGTTCACTGGCATATCTCGACCCTCCCTCTGTGCGCTCTAACTATTCTCGTACTTACTGGATCCCATCGCTTCACCAATCGCAGCCTCGTCCTCGCGCGTGGTAGTAGGATCACTCGGGTGGGCTGACAGCTGTTGAATCCGTCCTTCGGGATCATACATGGTGTCTTCTGATCACCCTCTCGCCCTCTCCAGTCACCTCTCATTATCCCCACCTCCTTTCAAACCGTCCCCATAGAGTGTTAAGGTGGATGGGAACTACTTGTGAAAGGACCCGAGGTCAAGCCTGGAACTTGAAGGGCAGGGCAGGTGAGTCAATACTGCTCATCGCAGAGCGGGGGTTGCTCAACCGAAACCTGTTTAGAGCCTTTAAACAGGGAATGTTCCTGCAGGACCCGGTCATTGTGCTGATTAACTACTAGTACGCTCCGGGCCCTAGTCCTTACGACGAGATAGTACACCTCAGTTGCCACTTCTCCGCAGCAATATCGCCTCTCATAGATCCATTTCCGATGTAGTAGGCAGCAATCGGTCTCTGAGACCTGTCCTTGGGACAATGAGAGGCCGACTCAACCTTTTACAGCACCCGTGAAGCCTCACATCATGGAAGATGGGCCTTCAGGGAGGGAGTTCAAGTTCAACTTGCCGTGCAAATATACAACATATTGACTCTTACTCTCGCGGGTATCCCATTGCTCGCCTCAAGGCCCTGCAGAACAAGCCCCTAAATGCGCAATCAATTCAATTCAAGTCAATAAATTCGGGCCCATGAAGCCCCTAAGGTCCTTTCTCTCTTTCTGTTTCTCCGCAATCTGCCCCAAAGCTTGCGCTACCCCAATCGCAAAGAATCTAAAGGCTTTGAAAGTCTTGAGCACCGTAGTACCCTAAGAAATACCTGTATACTACTATACTACTTTCTCGTCAGCCCGAGCACCGACGAGCGAGATGTTCGTCCCCAGCGCTCTCGTTGGAAGTTCCGATTCGGCTATGCCTAAAGGGTGCCAGCCATTCTCACTCCACTCTAATGTGTGCGTTGGAGACCTGATTGCGATAGCAGGTATATTTTGGATCTCACCACTGCCATCAATCCGTCATCTGAGGTGTCCTTGCAGGCAGCCTGCAGTATCGCTGGTATTGGGTTCTTCTTCTGGGCCATCCATGTGATTCGCAAGATGCGCCAGGACCCTTTCAACAACAGGTCAGGGGACGAAAAGGACCAAGGTGAGGCGTGCTCTGGTTCCGTTGCTCTACCCCTAATTGACCTTGGCGTTCGCAGAGAAATCCGAAGAGGAGAGAGAAAGGGACAATCCCTTCCACATCCCATTCGTCCAGCGCGGTGTTGTTCAGACACTCAGCATGCCTGAGCGGGTGCGGATTCGGTTGGCCTTGTCTGAGCCCGAAGGAGGGTTCTACAGGTCATCGACCCTGGGACTCCATACTCTGCGCAAGGCGTGATGACTGCGCCGCGTGCGCCTCGTCTCCCTCTACCTGCGGCTGGGCAGTCTCGGAAGTCCCCCTCGCACCGTTCAGGCTACCATGCGAGGTGGAGCTTATTGTGAAAGCTACGAGTACGGGGGAAACGATGAATACATCAGGGATGTCAGCCCCTCGCGTGCGAGGGGTTCGCAGCCGCACAGGTCTGGCGGTGGCTGCTGTAAGGTCTCATCAATCCATGGGACACGGGGACCCCACGATGTATGGGTACTAAGGGTCTGCGATGTTCTGTCGTTTGCAGGGCTGACGACAGTATATTATTCCTAATATCCTTGTGTACATGTTATCATTTTACGCTGCTAATGTATACCTGTATCTACTTACTATTTGTGCATGTAATCAGATTTTAATGTCAGGTCTTATTCAACTTTTGGTGTTTGCGACTTGACCTTGCCAGCACGCGCAAGAGATCTGTCAACTATGCAGCAGCCATGGTGTGTGAGATTGCGTTTGATGTGGGGAACGACCGACGACCATCTTTTCCCATGTTGTCATGATCGGGAACTCACCTTGATCGTATATCCGTGAGCGGGGGACGACAGTTTGTAAAGTACCGAGAGACTGCCGTTGGTTTATAGGGGCATCCAATAGGACAATTCATTTGGAACTCTGGGCCACTCTGGACTCGGAGTCTGGAGCCTCCCAGAGACCTCACATGGGCCTTACTCATATCTCAGGTATGTCAACTGAAATTTATTCACTTCTTACAAGGCGAGTAACTTACATGATACGAGAAGGCGCACTGAGCGGTTTGTCGCGTCCGACAGAGCACACATGTTCAAATGCGATGCTGAGCGCGTGACGTGTTGAACAGATATACGACAGTGTGTGAATGCATCGCGTCCTTTCGTGTGGTCGGTTTGAACCCGGCAGGTCGTGTAAAATAAGCGTGTCGGGAATGATATAGGAAGGTGTCGCCACCGTCATGGACGGACAGGTTGAGTATTGGTCAGCTAGCGTTCCGTGCGTGTACACCATGGTGAGATGTTGTAGAGCAGCATCGTCGGAGACATACAGCCTCATCCCAGTCGGACAGGCCCAGTAGTGTCGACGGCGGTGGAAACTAATGTGCTGTCACATTAGGTCACTTGGCGGCAATATATAAATAACACGACACACGTTGTCATGCCGTGTCGCTGGGTTGTTGTTCACCGTGTCATCATCAACCGAACAGTGGGGGTGGTGTTCGAGTCGGAGATGGCGTCGTTGAGGGCGTGTTTGAGTTCGAAGCGAAGAACTGGAGGGTGCCGGGGTGTCCCGCATGTCCTTGAGCTTGCATCAAAGCGCCGTTCTAACACATTCCGGGCGAGGTTGAGATGAAAGCGTTGCTCTGCTGTCGGCTGATTTACTGGCACCAGTTCGGTCTGATGGATACGAATTATAAGATCATATATTTCTAAAAAAATGTCAATACTATATTCCATCAGAGCTTCCACACTTGGTGAGATTGCAAGCCTAACTCCCCTAAAACGCCTCCCACCTCACCCTGGGAGTAATTGCGACCATATGGACCAGCAATCGCATTCACCATCCTAGGTTAGAATTGTTCAAGAACACTTCGGCACTGAAGAGGAGCCATGCAACACTTACCCTTCTGGACCACAGACCAAGACAAGGACCCTCCTCTCTGGTGCCAACGGTGTCGGGGCAGATAACCCAAAAAGCCTGCGCCACCACGGTATGCTGTGCGTCAGTCGCAATGCGTCTTGTACCACGGACTTGCCAATCCGGCCACGTTGGATGTTTAGGGAATGGTTTTCATTCGTGGACTCTGCGAAAAGATGCAATTGGAACCTGTCCGGATATTTCTGGGAGAGTGTCGCGAGAGAATCTATCATGCTCGAAGGAGGAAGGTCGGCCAACGATCTGGATCCGTGAAGCAATGTAAAACGAGCGTTGAGAGTGGCGTCATGCGTTCTGAAAACATTATGTAGAAGCTGGTAGAAAGGTGTAATTCCGGTCCCACCGGAGATCTTGCAAGGGAAAGGTGAAGGTCAGTTGGTTCATAGATGAGGAGGGAATGGAGGTGCGTGCCAGGACAACTTCATCCCAATGACCATTCTGCCACAGCCTTGACCAAGTCTTTACGGGTCCACGAATCTCAATCGAGTCACCGACTTGTCTCGAGTGTAGCCACCGACCGACTTCGCCGCGTTCATATTTTTTTACCCAGAACTTCATGTGACCATTTTGATCGATACCCTCGAGTGGTGTGTAGGGACGCTCTACTTGGATGTCGCTGTCCTTGACGAATATGGACCATATGGGTGCGAACGCGGCGTGGTCATGTGGGAGCAGTTCCGGAGGTACAGAGAGAGTCAGAAGCTTCGTACTGGATGATACGTCTACGGACTCGATGAGGGTGGTCGATGTGAAGCGGGAGGGGCTCAGAGGAAGAGAATCTGCACGATCGGAGAGGAGGGAATAGTAGATGGTGGCAGCGGCAGAGACGCCGGAAAGGAGCAGTACGGGTTTGAGAAGGCGAGGTTTTGTCGCGGTTCGGACAAAAAACATATCGACGGAGAGATTTCCAAAAGAGGTGAATAGTTAATGGCTTTGCACAACAAGAGCAAACAAGATATAGACATCCAACATATTAACTATCAATCCAAACTATGAAACACCACCGCAGTCCTACACACAGCTATCCACAGAATATCTCCGCAACGCTGGCGCTGCGACACCCCCACCCATCTATCCCCACACTCCTTTCCCCACTCAGATCTATTGCTAATACTTCTCTTCTTCACGGCCGCGACGCTCTCGACGATTTTCAGTCGAACGCTTGGCTCAATGCTCCCTCATATCGGAGCCCTCCCGCGGGGTTGGGCATCACTTATCTCCGGGATGCATACGCACACCATGATCAACCACTCGCCCCTGATGACTCTCCGCTGCGAATGCAAGTCGACGGCGATGAAGAACTACTTTTCTTGCCCACCGAAATACGCGGCACCGAGATGCTACTGCACGATTTCTCCGCACCGGCCGTTCCATACAGAGGTTTCGAGTCAAGAGAAAACCGTCGTTTCGTCCCTTCCTTCTGTGACGAGCCTACTAGCCGTATAGAGTTTGGTTTCGATAGCGACATCGACCCGACGACGAGCGGCACTATTGGACTAATTCCCGACGTCAATATGTACGATAGACTTCGACGACTGGATCTGCCGCATCCCGGCGTCAACCCTTTGGACACTATCCGCAGTACATCACTCCACGATATTGGGATTTCTTACGGAGAGCCTGCCTCGCTGACGCCCAAGGACCATCACATTGACGATATCCTTTCTACGACGGACTCGAGGGCCGAACAAAGCCCGTCTCCGCGTGTCATCCAGGACATCATGTCGATCTTGGTCCAACCTGCTCCGGAGTTTTTGTTTCTGCCGTGGGCCTCCGCAAATTCACCAACCGCACAAAGTTTTTCGCCATCGCAGCTAGCAGCATCGGGATCTTCTATTTCCATCAAACTCGAACCGACCAACGTCCCTGATAGTGAACACCGCCCCTTGCCCGCTCCGTGCAACCTTGAGTATTCGAACACCACCCATTTATCCCCCGTATTGAATGCACATCTTGGCATCGAACTAAGCGAACTCGTATCCAGAGCAGAACGTTTCAGAACTAAATATCCCGAACGAGATATCGACAGAGCATGGCTGTCTCACTTTGCCGGAAAACTTTCAGATCGCGGGGAGCTTTTGAACGATTTTCGATGTTATGTCATCGGTTGCGATCAGCGGAACAAGCGTAGGGACCACATCTTGGTCCATGTTGGAGCCCACATTGGGCAAAGACCCTTTGCTTGCTCTATGTGGTTTGTTGACTCTAGACTGGTCGTCCTTGAATGTCAACTGAATACTCTCATTCACAGTCCACTTCGGTTCTTGCGCAAGAACGAATGCAAAAGGCATGAGGCCAGTCACAGCGGATTCAGGCCTTATAGCTGCGATATTTGCGGTCAAAGTTTTGTCAGACAAGATCTTGTGAAGAGGCATGTAAAGCGGACGCATGGGCTGAAGGATGAGAATCAATCTGGTGTTACGAAGCAGTCTAGGAAGAAAGCGAGAATAGTACAGTAATCAGTTGTTGTACTTTGTGACCGTCACAACATTGCCACGCAGTCACATCCCCCATTTTCTCTGACGCTAGTCGCTTCATCCCACAATGTCGGACAGAGGTCGCTCCCCCTCCCCAAAGCCTCTCCACGATGCAGATGTGGACATGGAGCACGGAGACGACAAGAAAGATGCCAAAGTCGTCGTCGTGAATGGCCTTTCGCGCAATGTCGTCTACGCCCACCTTCAAACAATATTTGGATTTTACGGCGACATCGTCAAAATAGATCTTCCCCTCTACACAAAGTGTATGATCTATGTATTATTCTTATGCATTCCCGTCTCACAGTGCCCTTGTTTAGCTGGCCAAAATCGAGGCAAGGCTTCACTGGAGTATGTGGATCCGTCGTCGGCACAAAAAGCGGTCTCCCACATGAACGGCGGTCAACTGGACGGTCTCGTTTTGAAAGTGGAACTCTCCGACGTTCCTATCCGCACTCGCTCCCGCTCACGTCCACGTCCCGTGCGCAACGGGCGGGACCGTAGGTCTTTCACGCGTTCCCGCTCTCATTCGCGTACGCGTTCTCCACCGCCACGCAGGCGAGGATACGAGCCTCCGCGCTATGTGGATACGTTCCGGCGGCCAAGAGGTTTTGGCCGCCGTGGTCCTCCCCCAAGAGACACCTACCGCCCTTCTCGTTCTCGTTCGCGTTCACCAGTAAGGCGTGGTGACCGTCTTCCACCAAGACGGAGATCACCGAGCTACGAACGCGGCGGTACAGGGTACGCAAGGGGGCGGCGCAGTCGCTCCAGGAGTTACTCAGTGCGGTCTAGCCGTTCCCGTTCGCAGAGCCCATCACGTTCGCGTTCCCGAACTCGTTCACGTTCACCATCGTCTTCGTCATATTCGAGGTACAGTCGAAGCAGGACCCGGTCAAGGTCCCTTAGTCGGGGGAGAAGGAGCTACAGCAGGGAAGATATCAGAGATAGCAGGTCCCGGTCTCCAGCGTAGTCTGTTCAATTCCTTGGTATCAAACTATAGTCGCATGCAAAATTATACTCGGTGCTTGTATCTATCTCATCGTGTGCATAAATAAACTCTTCCGGACTCAATTACTTGCGGTTGAGGAATCGTCAGCTAGGATGGGTCTAGCAAGATGACCCGTTAGTGCGAGGACGAGGATACAACTGGATGGCTGCTCACCCATATTCGGCATCATTCCTGATGGCATTGGACATCCACTCCTCATCTAACTCTTGTTGAGCAAAGCCTGAACCTCCCGCAATGCTCAACACCACTGGTAACAATACCAAACCATGCAGGGCTCCAGAAATGATCAGAGTTACCCACATGCGGAAGTAGTAAATCTGATAACTAGTCAGTGGCGAAGGAACATGATTTGTTCGCAAGCAGGCCTCACCTCTAAAAGCCGCGAACGGGTTAGAGCCAGGACAGACATTCCAATGAGCTTGGTAAAAGTGATTCCGGAGAGAACCTAGGGAATCCAGTTGTCCATCAGGTCAAAAGTAAGTTCTTCGCAGAAACACCTTACCGAAGGACCAACATCAACCAACGCAGTCCACATCCGTTCATCCCTCTCTTTCTGTCCCGCCGGAAAATCTACTGGCAAGCTAGATCCTGCGCTCATGAACGCCCTCGCGACATGTGCACAAAATTCCACCGCGATACCGAGCGAGATGACGAGGTTGACCAAGCTGATTGCATTCAGATTGATACCCCATATTGCCATCACACCCATCACGTTTAAGACAGTCAACGCAACTACGCCCGTGACGATGGTCCCGACCCTCCATGAACCAAGGAACAGTGCGGTGACAACCAACACGGCCCCCAGCCCTAGTCCAAGAATTTCTTGTGTGATGGCAACGATATGGGCGTACTGGTCGAAGAATACGTAGTGGAGAGAATACGGGAAGACTTTGTATCCGATATGGTCCGAGATCTCGTCTGCTATACGGTGTGCGGCTTCAAACGAGTGGATAAAGTCCGCTTGGGACCTTAGCGGAGTATGGGACGTGCGGAAATGTGATGCAACCACACTCGTGCCTGCTTGGTCAAGTGCAAGAGCTGTTCCAAATGACGCTTTTCCGGCTAGAGGACAATCTTCGTTGGTCGGAGAGATGAGCCATTGATCAAGGTAGCGCATGAAGTTTTCTCCTTCAGGAAGTCCGACCATGGTAATGTTCCATGCAGGATCTTGCCCATATAGACATGGCTGACATCGCCTTTCGGAGTCTGTAGAGCTGCAGAATTTCGAAGGATCGGCTTTGCGGACGCGACAGCAAGATTCCATAGCGGGGTCGAGCCATTTGAAAAAATCGTCGATCCAGGAAGCAGT
Source organism: Gastroboletus turbinatus (assembly GCA_038090655.1). Lineage (NCBI taxonomy): Eukaryota > Fungi > Basidiomycota > Agaricomycetes > Boletales > Boletaceae > Gastroboletus > Gastroboletus turbinatus. Next base: position 116,854 of record JBBPND010000002.1, read on the forward strand.
TGGCTGGGACATGAAGGAAGCTTCGGGCCTCTTGCGCTCAGCCTCCAGAAGATTGGCAATCGAGAAATCATCACAAGTGGTGAAACGACCGCAAAGCTCTTGCTGACCTGCTCGTTGAGTGACATCGATTTGCTGCGAGACGAAGTACACAGGTGGCCCAACGTCGAGGTAGATATCCAAGTGGTCAAAATATGCATTCAGGTATGAATCTGAAGGCAAAGCAAGTCTCTGGTCTAATGCAAATCTCAGTGGAAAGTTGAGTGGACTACAAGTGCCGCTCACCCAAACCAAGTTCGATATGTTGGATAGATATCACAGAAAGCACAAATAATCCGGCAAATGTGATGAGAACAACGCCTTTCACAGCTGTTCGCAAGAGAAATGGCGCATAGCGCCTGCGAATGAAACGGGCAATTGTGCCTAGCCCTACCGGAGCGTCGAGAAGCGCGATACGAGATGGAAACCGTATGCAGGGGAAGCAATCGACGCGGCTAGCCTATAAACTGTGGTGTAGCTGAGCCACCACACATAAACAACCGTTACTCACCTCAACCCGCTTCAAGTCAATTGCAAGCGCACTGACAAAGACTGTAACTTGAAGCAATGCGTTCAGAAGCACACTACCGGCGGCATAGAGCGCAAAGTTTCGTACAGCTGGCATTGGAACCAGAGCACCCAATGCGAATGCCACGGTCTCCGTAACTGTGCTGAGTAAAATTGACGGACCTATCTTCGCCAGCGTCCGGGCAACACGCTCCTCAGGAGACAGGAATAACGGCAGGGATCCGCCATCCACCGAGTCGTCCTGAGTAGACTCAAATGGTGAACGATGAGATTGAGTGGGTGAACGTGGCGTTGGCAAACTGCCGCCTTGTAATGCTACCGAGGCATTTGCACCATGCAGCAAGTTGTGGCGATCAAGCTCATGCACCAAGATGAAAACATTGTCGACACCGACGGCTAGGACGAGGAATGGGATAACTTCAGCGATGATTAATGTTGTTTTCACTCCAATCAAGGAGAAAAAGCCGACTGAGGAGGACACAGAGAGGATGACTAGTCCGATTCCAAAAAGACCGAGCGTGAACTTCGAGTTCACGAAGAGATTGCGAGGCAAACGGGGGAAAATGCGGGGTATGGTGCTTGAGTCGACGGATACCGAAGGCGATACGATGGTTCTTCGTCTGAACAAAGGAGGAAAGTTTTGAACCCATTGTGACAGTGAAGCCACCAGGCCTTCTTCCTCGCGCCCTGCAATCCCATTGCCCAATGTTAAAGATACGTAGAAGAACATCGCAAGATATGAGAGAACAACGATCTTCAAATCTGTGTTGGAGCTCTTGCTAATTTCTTCCTCGAGTGAAACACCTGTCGTGAATGCGATCTGCATGCCAGCCTCCGATGATATTCTTTCGTTTAGATCAAGTAAATATTCCTTGAGCGCTTCTTCCCATTCCATAGCTTTCGATTGCTCAACGGTGTCCAGAGAGTCTGATATCACGTATGTGACTACGAGTGCCTCGGCCTCCAGATAGGATGGGGTGCCTTGTGTGCTCTCAGGTACACCACCAAGCACGTATTGCGGACCAAGCGGCTGCTGGAAATCAGGTAAACAGTCAACCGGTGACCGTGCGCACTGCAATACGCGGTCCGCCCAGGTTAAGTCGTTATAATCGCTGAAATCGTTGCCAAACCACGCGCCAATCGACTGTACGACACACGCGCCTTGCTGACCCGCAGGCTTGAAACATACGTCCGTGAGGTGATAACCATGCGGATGAGAACGGAGAGCACGGATATCTTTCTCCACGTCGAGCCAGTAATCAAGATGCCTGTAAGAAAGGACGCCAGGATGGACGGACATAAGTGACGCATCGCTGTGGTTTTCCAGAGAAAGATTCGGAGCGTTTGTGATGAAGATTTGCTCGGCGCGGTAGAATGGTCCAAAGTGCTCGTCGAAGAAATCCTTCTGGATCTTGCTCTCGGAATCTGGGGCAACCCATAGCCTCACCGGATCGGTCTCTATGTCGAACTTCTTCCAACCGAGATTGAGCAATCCAACGGCCGCAAATACGAGTGAGAACGTTAGAAAAGGCGACGAAGCTGCCCAAAGGCCGAGGCGGTAGAAAGCGCGTCTCATCACAGTATTCAAGCGATACTGTCGCGGTTGAGATGCCCCGATAGGATCCAGGAGTGATGCTCCGCGACCAAGTGGCCGAGATTCTGTGGATGGAGCCCCAAGAGACTCTTCCTGATCATGGGAAAGTGATATAGCTCCGACCAAGCCGCGAGTGTGTAACCTGGGTGAGAGGGTAGACGATGCAGCGTCTGCAGACAAAGCCATGCGTTCGTATCTCTTTTCTCTCCGTCTCCGAATTGTAAGTTGCAAAACATATCCGAAGAGGAACGATGCGACAGCAAGAGAGTATGCCAGTATCAACACGAAGGACAGGCAAGTGAGGAGACCGACGTGGCAAGTTGGCTCTTGACCCGGGATGGGGGCCTCGGGTAAAGCCCGGCAGACGGTTGGACAGTCGATACAAGTACATCGACTAGCCAAGTCGTTCTCTGCGCAGTTCCTTGGGACTGGGTCTAGAGGAGTAAATTGTGGGGGGGTAGTGGACGGAAAGTTGATCTGGAAGGGACTGCCGAGGTCCTTCTCGTCCCCCAGGAACTTGAGGAATTCTGAGTATGTCTTTGCGCCACCTCCGATAAGGTCCATGGCGTATCCATTGGTGGCTCCGACCTGGACACTCTTGCAGCTGTCATAGAAACCTGAAGCAAACTCTTCTCCAACAAAAAAGTTCACAGCTTTGACCGCGGTCTTTCCGGAGCTAGATTTCTGTGTGTCGGTTACATTCACGAAAAGGTGCTGCTGTGGTGAACAAGTAAACGAGCAGAAAAACGACCTGAAGTTGTTGCGACAGGCTGGGCAAGATGAAATGAGAAGTTCTGCTTGTGCCATAGAATCTCGTAGGGTTTCGACTTGGGCTGAAGTGCAACAAGTTGGTCCTTCGGCATACTCGGCACCGCAAACAGAGACGAGGAGATCCCTAGCATGGTTTTCGGGCTGAGACAGACGGTGCTGTTAGCTTATCGTCTGAGGAGAGTAAACTTGCACACCTCGATTGGTGGGCCGTCGTAGGGACATGGCAACTGTTGTCCAAACCAGCCTTTGGACCCACAAGAGTCCCTCATAGCGCATCGACCTGTGTCGGAGAGTGCCATTGTGCTGGCCGACCGAATAAGGAGGAGGCAAACGGAAAAGCAGTGAGAGGTGAGTCGCCACGTGACACTGCATCTCGACTCTTCTCGCGATGGCAGACGAACATAAACACTCCAATAACGCTTCAAAGCCCAAAAAACGCTTCGTAGGGTCAAAGTCGGTTGCGCCATCAAAGCGTGGCTCTGCACCAACTCAATTCGCGAACCAAGTTCCAGAAGAAATCCTCACAGATCCGCTCCTTAACCAAGCAATCAAGCAATTACCCTCCAACTATTCTTTTGAAATCCACAAGACGATACATCATGTTCGCAAGAATAGAGCCAGCATGGTTGCTCTTCAGATGCCTGAGGGTCTCCAGATGTTTGCATGTACAATCGCAGATATCATTGAGCGGTGCGCAGGCGATCACAGGGTTGTCCATGGAAACGTTTCTCATCTAAATTTCTGTTCAAAACCCCGTATAGGTTCACTGATGCACTGACCGTCATCATGGGTGATGTCACATACGGAGCGTGCTGCATCGATGACTACACTGCAGTCGCCTTGGGTTGCGATATGCTCATCCATTATGGACACAGCTGTCTTGGTTCGTCCTCTTAACAGATAACTGAACTGCATCGTCTGAGCTGCCAGATCCTAGTACCGATCGACCAAACTAGCATCAAGACGCTCTATGTATTCGTCGAAATAGCCATTGACTTCACACATCTCGCAGACACTGTTCGCCTGAACTTCCCAAGTGACCGTGCTACCTTCTACGAACAGCTCGTGGATTCAGAGGAGAATGCTGCGAGTATACCTGTGGGCCAACAAATCGGGAAAACACGACACCTTCGTATCCAAGGGTCGTCATCCACGAATGATTTTCCAGAGCACAGGTATGCTCAGCAACGCTCACAGACACCACCGCAAGAACCAACTCGACTAGCATTGGTTTCAACTATCCAGTTCGTTTCAGCTTTGCAAAAGCTCAAAGAAGACCTCGTTTCGGGACACGAAAGCAGTGAAACACCTGGCCCGCTGTCAGATGGGAAGTCCAGCCGCTGGACTGGTAAATACGAAGCCAAAATACCCCGCTCAAAACCACTTTCTCCTGGGGAAATTTTAGGCTGCACAGCTCCGTCTCTCAGCGAGGTCGACGCACTGTTGTACGTCTCCGATTCCTGGTTTGAACATCTGGCTAAATAGGTGCAGATACCTCGGGGACGGTCGTTTTCATCTCGAGTCGATCATGATTGCGAATCCTATTGTTCCCGCATTTCGATATGATCCCTACTCAAAGAAACTTACTCGAGAGCGCTATAACCATAACGAGATGCGAAGAATCCGAGACCAGGCTGTCCAATCTGCCCGCGAGAGCATTGCCTCTCTCCCTCTATCACTTGACTCGACCGAACTAGATCCGACAATCGAGCCTTCCCGTCCACTACAACACCCTCAGCTGTGGGGTGTTATTCTGGGAACGCTTGGACGTCAGGGAAGCTTCAAGCAACTTCAAGCAATCATACATCAACTTTCAACGTCTCGCGTTTCTATATTCTATGTGCCAATCCTACTCTCCGAGGTGTCACCTGCGAAGCTCTCACTGTTCAATCCGCATATATCGACATTCGTGCAAACTTCGTGCCCAAGGCTATCTATCGATTGGGGTTATGCATTTGCTCGGCCCCTCTTGAGTCCTTATGAGACTAATGTGGCACTGAGCCGAGCGAATGGATGGATCGGCGAGGCAACTGAAGGGGGAGAAATGAAGAAAACAGCGTATCCAATGGATTTTTATGAGGCTGGCACACCATGGGCTGTTTCCAGATTGAAGGGCTCATTTTGAGGTGATTAGTATGTAAATGTGGTTATCCAACGAGTGTGTAATTCCATATGAGGTTTTATCGAGCACGGATACCCTGAGTCAACAAGTCGCCACGCAAGTACATAAGATGCCTATGGAGCGACGTAGTGCGTGGGCTTATAGATTGAAAACACATACAAGCCCATCCAATGACGAGCGAAACGCTAAACGCTACAACAACACATGAGTCTGGAGGAAACCATGGTTGGAAGTCAAAACATACCCATAAGCATACTCGACTTCGTCCACCCCACCGCCTGAAGCGAAGGGACCAGACTGTTCCCTCGGTATAGGACCCAGTTCGGATTCATCTTCATCATCCAAGTCAACAGCACTGCCATCGTCCAAACCGAAGGGTAGCACAGGGCGAAGGCCAGCTCCAGAGCTCGATCGGCGATTCCCAGCGGGCGACTTAGGAAGGGCGGCCATGGTCTTTGGACTCATGTGCTGATCGCCACAGAAGAAATTGTAAGAACTCCGCTTCATGGATTAAAAAAATGGTGTGCACACCTCCCAATTGTTTAAGTTTTCATCCGGAATGTCACGGTCTTCTCTACCTTCTAGCCTTCCATCGTCGCCAAGGTCACCAATAGATACGACACTTTCGCTGTCGCTGATATTGTCCGTCATATTGGATACAAATTCGGGGAGCCGATGCCATGCCGAATTCGAAGCCGAAGGTAGCGGAGGTACCTGTTTATCTGACCAGCCTAAATCGGACAAGTATTCTTCATATTCTTCCTCAAAAGCAAGATCTTCCGTGGTGTAAGGTAAGAAAATCGATGGGTCTGGAGCTTGTGAGCGGGGAGGCGGGAAGACATCGGCTTCGACAATATTCGGGGTCCCAAGAGGCCGAATCATGTTTCCGAGGTCCAAACCGGGAGGCAAACCCTCTAGATTGTGGGACATGCTGACCGAACGACGATGGGCTTGGGTGTGCTGATTTGCAGCTTGTGGACCATACCGTTTGGTGTTGTCTATCAATTGCTATGCTCAGAATTTCCCGGTATTGCCTATGTACAAAGAAAGGCTTACAAAACTTGACCAAATGACGGAGAGCTTGCTCCTGTGCCTGTGTTCTAATGTGAGCTAACTACAAAGCGGCAGGCAAGGGGCGGTACCTGAGCATCAGAAACATCATCCACTTCATTGCCAGTGAGCCATTCATCGCGCAAGTCGGGTCTACAATTGAGGTAAATAGAAGTGATGACCTTCATGTTCGCTATCCAGCCGTCAGATTCCCAGACAGATAGACGTAATATTCTTCCTCACATTGCCGCCATTTGCGACCGCAGAAAGGCACTTGACTTTTGATCAGCTTAAGAACATGGAGTTGCAACATTGGATGCGGGACACGAAGCACCCGCTTGAGTACAGCCTAGGATATGGGATGGATCAGCCGTGGCCCCTTGTTCCACGTTCCTTTACTCACAGAGCTCTTGTATTGAACCAGCATCCATATGCGGTGCGACCGACTCTTCGACAGCTTTTGCATGATCTTTGCAAAATTAATGGACGAGAAGAAGTTTCGCCACGAAAACTCGGTGAGCATCTCCACCTCCTCCTCGTGTTTCTGTCCGTTCGGCAAGGTCTTGGATTGCAAGACGAAGTGGGAAGCTGTGCGTGGTCTCTCATCCTGCATGCGCGGGGCAACACGCGCATGGTGAATCTGGCAGTACCGGAAGAAACTGGTGCCAGTTACTTCAGATGGTCCTCGAGATGATAGTTTGGGCTCACTTGTGATCAGGAGAATCAGCCTTGGAAACAACTGATGCTGAAACCTCTTGCAAGCCAAACATTTTTAAGATGAGGAGTAAACAGTTTGTATCGAGTAAGAGTTGACCGAGATGATGAAACTTCATCGCATCTTGCCACATTCACTTCCATAAATGTTTGGGTATGAATCAACGGGATACTTACGAGATGCTTTGAACCACTTCAACGTCAGTAACAAGATAGCAGAGACTGCTTTGGACGTAATTTCGCGGTGTCGGGTAACATCTAGGTCGTCAAGAGTTGGCGGAGGGGGTGGGGGTTGTTCAGGCGCTAAGTAAAAACTGTAAACGAGATACATGGGAAAGTCGATTAACCGTTAGACTTACGCGAAGCCACTCCAGGTGGAAAAACAGAAGAGGTAGCAGACTGGGGGATTTGTTGTGGACCTGTTCCGGCCGAAACTGTTGCTAATAACAATTTCAGTAGCACTAGTACCCAACCTGACAGCACTGGAAGAACAGAGCTCTAGGATTGACATGGTATCAGCGCTCAGCAGCAATGCTTAAGCCTTTGCTTACATATATCACTTCGACTCTTTTCAGGCGTTTGAGATCCTCTTTTATCTCTCTGGCTTTCCGTTCCTCCGCACTTGATTTAGCCTCGACACTTTCCACCTCGGCCTCCGCAATTTTGGCATCAAGCAACGCAACATCGGTCAGCGCCTCGGCGTTCTCAGGATCCTGGGATGGGTATTAGAAAACCACAATCTCGAACAAGTGGCTGGGGAAACTTACCACCGATGTTGTCTTCGAGAATTCAGCGTCACCTTCCGACCCGGGCAAATGTTCCAATCCGCTTTCTGTAGTCATGCACTCCTCCCTCGTGCGCCACATCTGCCACAACGAGAGACTCACGTACATATGTCGGTTGTAGAGTTTGTCCGCCTCGTCAATAGCAAAGGGAACCAACCGAACATTGTTTGAGCCAAACCGACTTTTACGAGAGAACGGGAACAAGAATGGTCGGTTTTGATCAGTCTGATATTGCTGCTTCTTCGGCTTCGGAGAGGGCGGTGGTGAGGGTGCAGGGGTCGCAGGCTGTGGATTAGGGCGAAATCCCGTATTTTGCGGCTGTTGCTGGAATGCATGACTCAAGCTACCTGACATCGGTGATTGATGTTCTAGGTCATCATGGTGATAGTGATGGCGAACTGGAATGGGTGAATATGCATGTGCCAATTTCACCGCGGGGAATGACAGAGTAGATTTCCCTTGAGCAGTCTCCGTAAAGCGGATGGTTGGGACCGGTGGAGGTGTAAAAGTTGGGTATTTGACAGAAGTCTCTTGATGAAATGCTTCAAGATCGAATGGAGTACATTTTATGGCCACGGCTGGAAAGGCGGTGGAATCAACTCATGCCACCTGAACGAAGTCAACTCACCTTCGTCGGGCACTGGTGGCAGTGATGAAAGCTCCCGGGCGAGCTTTTTAACGCGCGCTAACTCTCTGATCCCTCCACAACATGCAAGCAAAGCCTTCCACAGGACGAGGAGGAGCTGCAAATGGTAAGTGAGTGTCCGGTGCTTGTGTGACGGGGCTCACACCTTCTTGATTGGATAGCCCTTCGCGCTCTTGTCTTTCAGACCAGATACGACATTGAACAGATAGACAGGCAAAGGAGGGTCCATGCTCACTGGGAATTGTACTTAGCATTGGAGTCTGCAAGTCTGAGTACGAACGCGAAGCGCTTACTGAGCTCATCCGCAAAATCGTCCCGCTCTTTGAAAATTTCAATTAGATGATACATCATTCCGAGGTAGACCGATATCTCGGTAGTGAACTCTTCTAAGAAGTCGGCCTTCTCTGCAGCGGTGATCTGGAAGTGAGCTGCATCTGTGTCGGAAAGCGAACTGGTGCGGTTCGAAAAAGTTATAGAAAAACGAATTCAAATCCATACCAAAGTAGATCGTGTTTTTGACTGGCGATCTTCATTGACTCCACAATTGTATTTAAGCCATTAGCGCTGCGAACCACCTTACAATTTTCGTAAATCCAGTGGAGCTGGTGCTCCGGAGATGTCGTTTCTGCAAATGTGCCTGATTGGGACGCGACATGAATGAACCTTCTGGTGACGGGTTTGGAAGAAATTAACCTTGAAGCACGTAAAAGAGGCGACGGGCATTCGTGAATCGGATTTCGGCGTCACGGTGCTCGAGACTCTCCAAGAGTAGTTCTACATGAGTCTTTCTCTGCGCGTCTGTGGTTTCGGGGCTTGTCCATTCTGGAGGAAGAAGATAAAAGTGCCATGAGCACTAGTGATCGTCGAGCTCACCCACATACCTCCGGGAAATGAACCTTGCCAAGCTTTCAGATTTTCCGCCACTTGCGGCATTTCTACGTACGAGTAGAACTCATCAATTTCGTTCATTACGGTGTCTTCGTCGTCGTAGCGAAAATCGTAGAATGATTGCTGTGAAACACACACACGGTCAACAACCGATGGCACCGTGGATTAGATACACATTAGCATGCCTTGGGCTTGGGTGCAGAGGTGACCATAGCCCTGAGCTGTCCGAGAGTGATGGAATCCAGCCCAAGTTGCTGTATAGTTGCAGTGGTGTCTTGCATGTCACTTCCTGGAGGAGGTGCGAATACCATACTGGTGACGGCAGTTAGGGATGTTGCGATGTTGACACCCGAGCGTTGTTTGTCAAAGGCTTGAGGATTCAACAAGAGCAAACAAATATAAACAACTTCTGTACAATTACTAATTACTGGTTACTAATAGATTATCTGCGCGTGGTACCTGGTACTAATTTTGTTCCAACGACTGCCCGGTGGAGTATCGGGCATCGCGCCTTGTATCTCAAATAATCCCCTCCGATTGCGGTGGAGTCCTGGAACATGGGAGGGGGAAATTTAAATGTAAGCGGAATCAGATTACACACGAAATGCAATCTACTATCGATATGTGGCTCAGTATCAAAGATTGATCAGCTGAGTCGGACCTAGTCAGACGACGTGGCGGGTCGGAGATGGCCAGGGAGGTACCTGACCCGTGTCTAATTGGGGCAGAGTATGGGAAGAGTGACTAGGTCATGGCTGTACACGGTGCTCCGTCCATCGCGGCGTCGTCGGGGACGTCGTCGGCAGAGGACACGCGTCTGCAGCATGGTCGGATCCAAGATCAATTGGCTGCTGCGAGACTGCGTAAGAGTCTGGTCAGAAAATCAGCTGCCAGCAGTAATTTGTATGTACTCGCCAAATCTGGGCGTGGGAAATCATGATATAATCATAGTTACGGCGGTTGGGTATATAACCAAAAAAATGGGCAGAGGTTCGTTAGGACCGTTTTGGCTGTGGATCGACCTCGCAGTCGGTCTCATTCTTGCCAGCAACTCTCTCTTCTGGCCCGGCTCATCGTCTGCGACAGCGTCGGTGTCGTTGGGATCGATAAAGAAGATTAGACGGGGTCATCGCCGACAACGTCCACACACACACCCCTCCTCGCTCCCCTCCCTCCGCGGTACAAGGCATTATCTGGCAGCGCCCTTCGCTCTCCAGATCATCCTCTGCTTCTGGACATCCCTTTGGAGCACATCAAAAGGCACGCCTTTGCTGCGCGTTAGCCATTCCGACTGCAATCTCTTTTCCACTTTTCTCCTATCCTAGTCTTCCCCTTCCCTGAAATTTTTAACGACTCATCTTACGACCCTTTCCGCCTTCGCTCTTTGGTTCAAGGGGCCAGGCTTATTTACTCTAGAGATCGGATCGACCTGCCCCTGCGCTCTCGCACTTGGCAGTCGAGCCTCTCCTTCTCCACCTGCAGATGCCAGTCCCAGTCCCTCCTGTCCCTACCGCGCACTCTGTTCACAAGTGTAACAAATTTGGAGACTCTACAAACCCTCAGTCTTCCGTTTTCCACCTTCTGAAGCATACGCTTCCCTCGTCTCCAACAGGTCCACCACCATCTTTCGGCAGTCGTGAGCAGTGGATCAGCTCTCTTCCGTCGTGGAGACGAACCAAGACTCGCTACGTCTGGGAGAACGATTCTGGCCCTGCAGCGCCCGCAGAGGCTTGTCAGGTTTTTTCTAAAGGGTTGGCCGGTGCGGTCGACGCGCCCGCCATTAAAGGAGCCCACGTGCAAACGTGTATTCCGCCCCTAAACACCTTGTTACCGAGTTGTGATTTCGAGATGCCTTCACGCAACCCTGCTGTCTGTGACCAACCTATCAATCCGGGGCATATGCAAGAGACACCGTCGGGCGGGCGTGGGACTCGTCTTTATCCTGTTCCGCCGGAGTTGATCGGGGGAGGCGTCCCCGGTGTGCGTGCGTGGCCTCATGCTCCGGATTTGTACCTCGAGGATGATGGTGGCCTATTCGCACCGATTCTAGAAGATGATTCCCCTGACATGATGAATGGTGATATTGGCTCGAGCCCCATCGAACCGGTCACACCTTTCGGAGATTATGTCGATCGAGCGGTGGCTGCTTCGGATGCCACAGTTCTCCATGACTCTTTTGTGCCCTCCGGATCGCAGGAATTACACCTACCCATTTCAGTCAATTGCGACTCCCAGTACTGTCACCTTCATCCTTATCCGTACATGGAGGTCAAGGAAGAGCCGATTGTCACCGTGAATGAACATCTCCCAACCACGAGTTTAATTCACAAGCAACTCGCCGAGCCCATGGCTGAATGGCTTGTCTCGTATGTATGGAAGGTTTGCACGAACGTGCTAGTTCTCCCCCAGACGATCGCCCCTTACACGTGCGTTTGCTATTATTCGCTCATATCATTGTACTGACCAGCGTCGTCAGGCTTCCTAATGCGCCGCAGCTTCGTCAGCCCATACCGCTGTACCTCACCGCTCAAGTGCATTCCTTGCTGATGTCGACGCTTCTCCAACCGTCAGCGATGCTGCTAGCATTGTGGTATATCGTGCGGTTACCTGTCTACTTTGGTGCGCCTGGCTTAGGTCCGGAACATGTGAAGGAGCGGCGCTTTAGAGTCGAGTTGCTCAGTGATACGCACGACGTTGTCGATGGTGAATCCCTTGAGGGCACTGCCACCTTCAGGCTGATTGTTCTAGGATGCATGTTGGCAAATAAGTGGCTGGATGACCATACGTTTTCCAACAAGACTTGGTCAGCACCTGTCTTAAAATAACGCATTCTCTTTACTAATATTGCTTACAGGCATACTATTTCCAACATCCCTGTGCAGTTACTCAATAAACTCGAGTATTTTGCCCTGGACATCCTTTCGTACGATCTATCGATTTCTTCGTCTGCCTGGTCCCAGTGGCTCAGCCACCTACTCTCATACCATCATTCCCTCACTACAACAACTTACCCTCAACCCATTGCGCGTCCGGCGTCCAACCCCAATGGGCTCATTCGCAAAACCATCCAAGAAATTATGGAGGCCCCGCTGGGTCATTCTATGAACGAGCCAGTATTTCTTGGTGTCGAGCAAAGACTCAAGGAGAAGTTCGGGCTTTCCGCTCTCCCACATGAACACGAGAACCTCGACATTAACTTGGACGAAGATGGTCCTCTCAGAGAAGAGTATTTGCCCAGGCGCCGGGTTGGTAATGGAGGTTCCTCAGGTGGTCATGGCTTAGAGCTTCATAACGATTCCCAAAACGGAGCTTCGGTACACCATCATCATATGTTACCTCTCCTGGGCAGTATCAGTTTGCCACCGCCTGCCAAGTGGAGTCCCGCTGGCGATGAGCCAATATGCCGCCCAAGTGGTCGTACTGCCCCCATGTATTTGCCGGTTCAGCCCTCTCTTGCTCCGCACTATGTTGGTACGGTTCCGGCCGCTTATCATCCTTGGCCTACCACTGGCCTGCCGTATACCGCTCTGTTTGGGCACCATCCAGATCGTGATTACACGGTGAACACTCTTCCTATCCCACGGTATACCTATTGGGCCCCTGTCAACTGTCCTTCCGCAGTTCAGCATCCTCAGTCTGTATGCACTTCCGACTACTACGCAGGCCCTAATCATGTCCGCGGATACTCAGTTGGAGGATTCGACTATAGGTGCAGTGACACCCGTTTGTTATCTGAAGGACCTGGGTGCCACAGTCAACCAACGGCTTCCTGGACTCCACCGCACCAATATGGCTATGTCACATCTAGACAGTCGCTTGCTCCCCATCCTCCAGTGAATTATCGATCGACTTGGATACGGGCCTGAAGAGTCTCCCGTTCGCTTTCCAACTATAACCGGTCGATTTCCGCACCTAGATTTCGTTTCGTGTCAGCTTCGTTCGGCCATCATAAATGTTGCACCCGTGACGCGTACGGTGCCCTAATTTTCGCTCTCTTAGTCATCATGCCCATTCTTTTGAGGCTTGTGAATACTGGATTTCTCTCGTCTCCAGCACTGTTTTATACAATTTCGGGGCCCACTCGCTATGAAGACATATCCATCCCGTCTCGCGGACCACGCACTTGTTTCATCTTTCGACATCTCGACCGCGTAAACGCTATTTATGCGGGTCGCCAACTGCTTCCGGACCGACCCAGTCGTCGCTTGGAGGAAGGTTGATATCCTCGGACTATCTGCCTGTCCCATATTGCTGTTCATGGATTGAACATTCACGGCCATTTGGTTCGCTGTTTTCATCGTCGATGTATCAAATTCTCGTTCAGTACCTTCACGCCGCTAACCTAATCATCCTTTTGACGACTTCCTTTCGTGCCTTTCGTCTCCGTTGTTTCTTCTTGCTACGTTTTTTCCCTTTGGAATGCATCATGAAACCACAAAAACATGCAGAAAATCAACAAGCCACATCACAAAAATATTTGGCTCCTCTTTCCACCATTTCCATTCATCGTCCTTTGCTGCTAGTCGCTTTCGGTTGTCCGCCGATGCATCCTTTTGCAGCCCGCCCATCTTTGGGATTGTGATTGCTTTCGAATAGTGCAGTTTCACTGTCTCATTCGTTCCGCCTGTGCCTTCATGGGTAAGTAGTTATATACCTCCCGGGAATGAACTCGTACGGTACTTAGGTCTGAGTACTTAACTTGTCAATTCCCGAAACATATGCTTTGTCGCGAAGTCTCTAGGTTACAAGTCATTCTCTGAACTCTTGAGGGACTTGTGACGGATCAACTCAATGCATGGTTCCCGTTCTATTACATTACACACAGTCGTACATCTCTCTTGTCTGCGCTTCATCAAATATGTACCAACACGAATGGCACCTGCGGGGATAATCTATTAGAGCCGGACTCAGGACTAATGGGATGTTGTGGCTTGCCTCAACATCCTCCCCTTCTTCGTCCGTCAGCATAACTTCAACTAGTAGATGCTTGACATGGGGTAGGATAGGCTTCTTGCTCACATGCTCCACTAGTTTACTGAATCTCATCGGCAATCTTTCTGCACTCTAAGAAGGCGTCAAAATCTGATAGTCACATGCTCTTGAAGAGTGGACACGAACCTTCTTCCTGTCTGTGAAGGAGCTCCACAACATGCTCACACCTTGGCTGACCATGCTGACATCGAGATTGTGGTTGCTCTTGAACCATGCGATAAATTCCTTCAGAGTAGGATCGTTCTTGAACTCCAGGCGGTCCCATAGCGTCCATTCCGTGTCACCAAACTTATCCTTCTTGGCCGCGATAGGTTCCGAGAATCCAAAGAAAGGTAGAGCGAGGTTAATAAATCCGTTCTTGTACTCCTCGAGCTTGTTTTTGCCATCAATGATCTAACTCGCTATCAGCGGATGATCTATCAGAAAGGGAAATACATACTTTATAGAGCTCTAAGCACACCAATCCGACGACGAGGGCAGTAGTTGTAGCAATAGCAGGAATGATCTTTCCAGCGATCTGCTTCGTTGTGTGGCGATCGGCGATGGGAATGTTGTAGTTCATTGCCCGTAGATTAGAAGCAGCAGTGATGAAATCTATGTGATGGTTGGTGTCGTTATCTTTCTCGAACTCGACTGGTGTAAGACGATAACCGGCAAGGGAGGATGGAGGAGGCAACTTCTTGATGAGTTCACTTATATCATCCGGATCTACATTCGATATTAGTGACAAGAAGCTCGTACATACTTGCCAAGTCTTACCAGTTGTAGTTTGGTTAACTGGATCATTCTCGTTGACCTGAATCTTCACTCCACTCTTCGGAGAGAATTCAGGAACTATGACTGAGTCCGCAACCTTCTTGAAGATCACAGGATCGGTTTCGCCCCTGAGTCCATAGTTGTAGGCATGGAGATTTGCAGCGGCAATGATAAAGGCTAGGTGAGTTGGCTGGAGTCCATAGTTCAATGACTTATCAGATCACATCGTCCGGGAACTTACGTCTGCCGAGTTGAAGATAAGCGGATCAGGTGCACGTTTTGGGCCACTCCAGAATGGTTGTCCTGTGCTCGACAAATGATCCTTGGGCAAGCTATGCAGCAACTGTCGGATGGCGTTGTTAAACTTCTCTTCAAACTGAAGGCGAGCCCAGACAATGCATTCCTCGAATGTCAATGGCTTATTGGTCACCAGATAGGAAACTATTTGCTCGACGTGATCATGTTGCTGTCCAGAGTATTTGAGGGAGTTCTCCAGGTAGTTGGGCTCTGAAAGATACTGATTGACAGATTCCACGGGCTTGACAAACATGGCGTCAAACTCTTGTCTACTCCACTCTATGGTGTGAGTGATAGCATTAGGGAAGTTCTTGACAGTGCAGGATAGCGCTTGCTTTTCTGGTGGGTCCTGTGATGACGAATAGGATTCTGTGAGGTGAGGAATAACAACCTGAACGTTGCCTTTCGTTCCCATCGTGCCGGACTCCAGTAGGGGTTTTTCATACAAAACACAGCGTTGGTCCATGTAGACACCTGGAATCAACGTCAGCGTGAGTAGATGGTCGCGAAAACACAATCCTACGGGCTGCGACGTTGTCCAATGCGTTAGTGACACCATCAAGCGATGAAAAGAAGCCGTCGTCGAATACATCTATAAACGTTTAAAGGACACTAAATATATTGGAAATTTCTGGATAACTTACTCTCTGTCGCTTGCCCGACCGGTTCCTGCTTGCACAGTATGTGGCCTTTAAGCGCAGGGTTCATGTCCGCAACAGCAGCAGCAGCGACCTCTGACTTGAATTTCCCGAGATCTTTCGCGCGGAAGAGGAATTGTCTGTTTAAGTTACTCTTCTCGATGGTATCAAGATCAGTAACATGGATTGTTGCATGGGGACCAGTTGCGAGGCCCATCATGCTCCAATTCTTCAACATCTCGCATCCGATGGCGCCGGCGCCGACAAGGAACTGGCGATGGTTTGCGATCTTGTCTTGGAAAGATTTTCCAAAGACAGCTATTTGTCCATCATATCGACTGCCAATAGGTCTGCAGTCGTCCTCAGTAGGAAGGACCGAAGGTAACGACTCGAGCGAATTAAAATAGAGGTGCTGGACCATGGGGTGGAATTTGGAGGAACATGCTTTAAGAACCTCCTGGGCTACAAACCCACCGACGACGGCTGTGAGAGGAGAGATATCACCCGTTGCCTGATACGCGAGCTCCTCAAGAACCTTTTCGTCAGCATCACTATCCAACTTCTTCGCAAGTGCGACGAATTGCTTCGCATCTTCGGCATTCCGTGGGCGGGGAAGACAACCGTGTTGCTCCCTGTATTCTGAAAGAGCTTGGAAACCGACATGGAGCGTAGCGGGATGGTCAAACTTGGCGAAGTCGGTAATGAGGAAATCGGGTGCGTTCAAAGATTCTCGCAACGATTTCTGTTTAAAGGTTTGACTTGCCCTATAGAGTAGATGCACGACTCACGAATTCAAGGATCTTGGGCATCTTGACCTGGTTAAAATTCCCACCTCGAATGTAGTCACCGAAGGAAGAGGTATCGCCAATGGTGAACGTATAGGGTCCCTTCACAGATACTTTTCGGGGCTTGCAATCATTCAACTCCTCCATGCCTTGTATTTCTGTGAAGGTCACGAAATCGCCGTCTTCAAGGCCGTGGCGTGCCTCGTCATGACAAGTCACTAAGCCTTCCTCGTCCTGAATTTTCCATCAGCTATGCGACATAAGTAGTTCCAAATAAAATACCGAATGTCACCTTTGTCACTGATACAATCATCCCGGTCAACGCTTGCTCGCCTGAGGGATCTACGCAGGTAAACTTGGGTCCGAAGTCGTTGAAGACCGAGCTTTAAATTATCTGTGAAGATTCCTGAATGGCAGCCTGCTTGGTACTTACCCAAAAAGACCTCGCGTTTCTGCAGCGACAAAGTAGACACCGTGTTGATGCGTCCAGTCATTAATTTCTAGTTGTTTCTTGTGGGACGTGTTGCAGAGCACGACTACCTAATCGTCGTCAGGACTCACGCAAAGATGAACGATCGCATGCATACTTGGAATGGTTGGATGAGGTCCACAGTTAGGTCTTGTCCCGCCCTTCCTCCGAGATTACGCACTGGCACGTATGCATTGAGCTCAGAGATACGAGGAAGCATGGCCGCTGCGCGTGGCATTCCAATATCCTCTTCGCGAAGAAAGTACTGAACAAAACCATGTAGATAATGGCTTCTGTCCACGAATGATACTCACCTGCGTGCTTAGATCTTGGAGGGTAACGGGTTCGGGATCGTACAATGTCACTGACTTAACGCCGGCCAAGCAGACATTCTTAGCTTGAATATATGCGTCGCGTGTGTCAGATTGAGCCTCTCGCAGAAGATTTACGCCGTACCGATTTCAGCACCCAAGCCTTGAAGTCCGACGATGAGCACATTTGAGGTAGCCATCTTCTTCATCGCTTGGGGAGCGGGGTCAGTGACGAATAACCCGAGTACTTTCTTAGCGTTCTACCTTCATGGCCGAGTACGTATCTGAACAGCGGGCGATATCGGACGGGCGATTAAGCAGAGCGATGAGTGGTGATAACTCAGAATGCTCACAGCTGGCGAGAATAGAGACCTTCATCGATGGCGGTCTCGTCGATGTCCATCTTCGAAGTAAGGTTAGTCGCATCGGACATGTTTATATATTAGGTGGTTGTGCGGGTGAAGGTAAAGGTTGGGACCAGGCTATGCCACCAGCTGTACCGCAGGAGTGATCTTATGACTAAGCTCACACGTCACAAACTCCAACTATTATCCGCGACAAAAGACATGAAATCCATAGTATCCACATCCGAGAAACAGAAACTAGTACATACAGCAGGTATTCTGGATGGAGGAAGTAGAGTGCGCAGAAGATAGGAGGGTTGGCATGGTGTCAAAGATCAACTAATGTAAGTGACTGGACAACCAATAGATGCCAGCTGGCAGTTGGCACTGCCATCGGAGCAGTGACCACCAGCCCATGTGGGTGGACAAACAGTCTGCTTTGAAAACCATCCACTTGGTTCATTCCCCTGACTATAAGAGTGACCTGGAGAGGATAAAACCCCCCATTGGCCTGAGAGACACAAAGTGTATGGGAATATCTAGCCATGAGAAGGAAACCATGAAGTGCTTTGACATGCGCCAGTGATTTTGACAGTGTGAGCGAGACGAGTTCCAATGGTGCCAAATGGACCACAGAAGGATGTGCCTGTGGGTCGCGCGAGATGGGCAAGGTCGGGAGCATGACTGCCAAGAATCGAGTCAAGTAAATCCCTAGCTGTCATCCCAACCTTGAGGGTACTCGAGTTCTGGTCAGCACCAGGGGCGATACCAATAGTTTGCGGCTTCTGGTTGACTACGGGATCATCCTGGGGGCACCATTCTGCGGCATCGAAGACTCCCCAGTGTGCGAAGTGCTGAATTGGCTGTGGTGCGAGAATCTCAACTGTAAGTGGCCCCTGCTGAGATGTGTAGGTATTGTCCGTGTAACTGAGGTTAATCAGTTCATCGAGGTAACGAGCCATTACACCGGATGGAGAGGTCTCGTCGTAAGCGAACGGATCGAAAACCGAGCCCATCTTGATGCAGGATCGGAGATAGATAATGGCATCCTGCCACTGGATCCGGGTCATCACTACGTTCCATTTGAGGCAGCTCAGGGCGTATTTCTCGGTTGCGTTGAGAATAACCTGAGGGATATGGGTCAAGCGGTTCCTGGAAGCTGGTCAGCGTTCATACGCCGCGTGCTGGGAAAATGACCCACCATGTATTTGTGGAGAGCGTGGCATCGTTGACCGTTTTGTCGCCAATCATAGCACAAGTGATAAAAGCGCGAAACATGAAATCTTCGGCAATAAATGTTCCATTGTTGTGCAGGTACCGAAAGAAGGGAACGGATAAGAAAGGCGGAGGCGCATTGTCATGCGCACCGTTCCCCGTGAGCATACCGATCAACCATAAGGTATGGATAGCGATTTGCACCGGGTTGCATACATCATTAAGCACTCGGCGGATCCGTAATGCAACTGAAGTGGATGCTTTATTCGGCTTCCCTTGATATCTAGATCATATAAGAGTCAGATTTGGAGGGTTCGGAACAGAACTTGTCCAACGCACTGGAAACGGAAGCTTCCCTGAAGATAGGGCTGGATGAGAAGTGTATGCACCCATTCGGAGGTCCAATCGGCCAAAGCTGTGATCAAAAGCCCATCGTTTTCACCAAAGGGTAGTTCGGCAGCCAAACTAGAGACCATAGGAACACGCGCGACGGAGGTATCACCGCATCCTACAACATTGGGTTCAATCGGCGACATGCCTGAGACATTGATGACTCCACAGCGGATAAGAATCTCGCCAACTCGGCGTCTACCCTCAGAAAGGTCCTCACGCGACGATGGACCGTGGGTGACACTGGGCCGAACGAGTGGGGTGCCCGAACCTGGTGCGACGAGGGATGTCCACTCGTGAGGGCGGACAGCAGTGTCCTCTCGGGGCCGGGTGGCATTGGGAAATTGCTCTACGGCCCAAAGTCCTTGGGTTCCAGATTCCATTGGCGCGAACCTACTCTTAGCCACGTCGACGGGGAAACAGCCGTTTGGAACGGTACCGTTGGAACCAAGAGGGGATGAAGCCGCCACAGCATTGAGCTTAGTGTCATGCACTTTTCGTTCTTGGGTCCATGCGTCCGTATCGTGGCAATCCACTGTGGCCACGCGGCCAAAGCGAATTGTGGGATGGGAACGTGGCAACTGGGAGGACAACTCATCCATGAATATACCATCGATTGAGGTGGTAGCAGGCGAGCAATGCACAATGTTGGATATGTCGGTCAACGAGTTGCGCGCAGTAAGCATGGAGGGATCTGGAGAGTGCATCAAGCGGCGTGTGCTAAGATCATCCTTCGGAAGTTTGAGAACGAGATCCAAATGACCCGTTTCCTTTGTACTGGCGGGGGGCTGCAGAGAAATCATGAGAATAACAGCGAAATGGAGAATGATGGTTGGAATGTTAGAAAGAGAAAATTTCCTGGAGCCTTTTGTACTTTTCCTCATCTTCGAAATGACAACCGCTTGACGTCGTGTACACAGAGCTTGCCACAAATACCGATGTCTGCTTTGACCTCAGTGGCGTCTAAAGAGGTCCGTCAGACAAAGCGGGTAGCGCACTGCCGCCACAACAAAGAAAGCAAGTCGCTGTGGACATCAGTAGATAACGTGCAAAAGAGGGAAGTGTGGTGACCGTTGATAAGATGAACAAAGCAAGGAGAAATGCGCGATGATCATCGCATTTGCTTTGGTCGCCTTTTGGGTATCTAAAAAAGGCAAGCTGCTCATTTCTGCTAAAGTTTCTTGGCGACCAGTACTTGGTCCCGTATAGTCGGTGTTTCATTCGACATTGTGAGCACCGCAAAAGCACAATAAAAAAGGCGACATTACATTATGAAGCCTACATATTCCATGCCAATTACAAGGATCGATAAAATTTACTTGCGATAGAACTGCAGGAATGTTAGACACTCCAACATGCTAATAAAGCGGGGGTGCTCACATTACGGCGGAAATTGAACCAGAGAGATAGGCATCCTCTGTCAAAACTACTTCGAAAACCACTAACAGAAGATCAGCGTTACGATATACAAACTTGCGTGTCCCTCACCGTTTATGAGAAAACTCCCATTCTCGATTGACAATTCTAAATGCAATATCCTCGTAAGGAGGTCCCGCACTGAAGTACAGCAGCACTGTGTCCTCATTGCCTGGCTCCTTCACAATTTTGTACGTAGGCGCCTTCGACTTGTCGATCAGGTCCGGGTAGAAGATGTTGAACTACAAAGGGCAAATTAGACAGCACTTGACTACCATCTCGGGAAGAGGTGCATGCCTTGTAACCTTGCACAACTTTTGGCGGAGGGTTATCCACACTATGAAACGAAAAATCAGTATGACAGTCATATCACGGATCAAAAAAATGTACTCGTAGTGGGTCTGATTATACTTGTTCCACTCATATCCAGTGTGCACGCGGTTAAAGTATCGCGGTTTCCGTGGACGGTATTTATCTTCCCAGTTGTAAGTCATGGGTTGGGCAATATCTTCCTCGAGATTGAATAATTCCTCTTCCTCGTCAAGTTCTCTCTCTGCTTCTGCCCTGTATAATGCCTCGGAGACAAGATCGGCTCCGCTTGCGACTTCAGGCACTTCGACCTGCGGGACAGCCTGAGTAGCTTTTGGCACGTAGCGAGACGCAGCAACTGCGTGGCGTTGTTCCAACTTGATGGAAGAATCAGGAAAGCTGAAGACCACCATTTTGTGAATAACACACCAGTGCTCGAATCTCGTCCTTTTCCGTCACAATGTCACACTCGCGTTCATCGGGTCGGAGCTTGGTAATATCAATGAGGGGTGGGCTCATGGAACGATCGTAAGGCTCAATGCGCTCCGCAGAAACGTCGGGTTCGCCTTGAGCACTGGCGGACACAACAACGCGGGCATCTGCCACGCCTTGCACGGCTGACTGAGCAACACCTGCCAATAGCTCTTCCTGTGCTTGCAAGGCTTCGTCTCGTTGGCGTTTCCGGAGTTGTTCCAATCGATTGCGAACAACAACTTCATGCAAACTCTTAAGCTTAGCCTGGAAGCCATGTAAATGACAAAGCCAACGTTATCAGGATCCGAAAGTACCTTGGCTTTCCAGACGAGTAACTTCTTTAATAGACCTTCCCAATAATCTGTGTCAACAGGTTCCCCGCTAGCGAGCTTGGCTTGGATTTGCTTCTGCAGAACAGCAAGGTGTTCATAGCTCTTGCCAGAAAGAAGCGCGGTTATGTCCGACTCCACAGCGGCACCGGCTTCACCCATATGTTGACTAGTTTTGATTCTATCTAGACGATCCTTGCAGACGACCATCATGTTCTGGGGTGAGAAGTTGGTCAAAGCAACGAGGAGCAAAGTGAATCTCATCGTACAGTCCAAAAGTCAATGTTGATGTCAGAATCCTCGAGTGTAAGGTAACGTTCGATGTCGTCGTGTAGTTCTTCCACTTGGTCCGGCGACAAATTCTGTGGTTCAGATGAGCCCAGCTGGTAACAGTCCACGTTTAAGGGAAAAAAATACGTCAAAAATGTTGTAGGGTTCATCGAGGTCAATTTCGAGACCTGCGTCGACCACCACTTCGTCTTTCACAGGGCGCACATAGCGAAGATTGAGCGCCAGAAAATCGACAGCCTTTGCTCTCTTCTCTTTTATGCGAATTGCTGCACGAGCACGTTCTTGCAGGAGTTGAAATTCGCCGTCCTTGGCTACCCACTCAGACATCTGAGCGGATTCAGCTAACCTCTTCATCTTGATCTCTTCCTCCTCCCGCAGTCTCTGCTCTACTTCCCTGGCTGCTCTTCTCCTGTTCAACCGCTCCAGCTCCTCTTTTGCCTCCTCTTTTCGAATAGCATCCCTGCGCTGTGCTTCTGCCAAGGACAGTCCCTGCTTCTTTTCTTTCTCGGTCTTCTTGTGCCAACGGAATTGTTGTCCAAGATTGACATCATGGAACGGATTGTCCGTCGCACTGTAAACGCTGAGCTCTGCGACACGACGGATCTCTTCCTCTTCCCTTATTCTCTTCTTCTCTGTTTTCCTGGCTCTCCGTTCCTCTGACCTGTCACGCTTTCGTCTGAATGACAGTGAGCTGAGCTGAGTGATTGGAGCGATAGTAACTGGAAACTCACTTCTTTTCCTTTCGGTCGTCCTCTCCGTAGCCGCCTGTGCTCCGGTCCTTTCTACGTCTTGAACGGTCGTCGCGGTCGTGGTCGCTGGTACGACTTGGCGGGGATTTCCTGTACTCGTCAGTGGTATGCGAATTGTGATGTCTATCCTCGCGCTCTCTGTTGTACCCAGGCGAAGGGGAACGGTAACGAATCATAGTGGTAGAGAGATGCAGCGATTGTAGAATACTGGTGCGAGTGTAGGAGCAACCTGAGCTGCCACTGATACACCTACCCTAATGCGCACGCTTATGTTCTCACATGATCGTTGTCTACTACTACTACATTAATGATATCTGGAAGCCGACTAGTTCGACGTGCTCGCTCCTTGCAACCTCTCGCATGTCGCCTCCGGACGCAGGCACAACCATATGACTACGTCCCACGAGAGGAGTCAGATGACCATCCCCTCGTGCGCTCAGCAGGCCTCGCAACTCCGAGACAGGTGTCGCTCTCCCAGCATTTGGGGAAGGAGATGGCTCACTGTTCATGGTACAGCTCGCGAAATACCTTGACGAATTCGTGATCGGACAGGAGAATGCGAAGAAGGTCCTGTCCGTGGCGTGCGTGTTCCCGCTTAGATTCTGGCAGCCAACTTTAACGAGCCGCAGTGTGTTCAACCATTATAATCGAGTACGTGCCAACCTCGCTGCTGCCGAGGGTCAGCCAGACGCACAGGACTACGACGTAGTCAATCCATTAGATGGTACGTCCCAACAATGCTGGTACAACACACGTAGCGTTCAGGAGTGTTGACTCTAGCACGGTTTGGTGTCACGTCTGCGCAAATACATCCACATCCCCAACGCCTTACACCACCCCATTTGCCCCTACAGTATCGGCATACATACCCTCTGTTCGAAAAGAGTAACGTCTTGATAATGTGAGAAAACTAATTTTTGGCATTGACGCAAGAGTTACTGAGTTAATTTCACAGAGGACCGACAGGATCGGGTAAGACCAACAGACATCGACTAGTGTAGTATATTGATCCTTATGACCAGGCAAGACACTTCTGGCACGTACATTGGCAAGAGTACTTGATGTCCCATTCTCTGTCAGCGATGCAACGTCATTTACACAAGTTCGTGTTGCGTTCCTTGCACTTGTGGCATCCTGACAGTAATTATGCCAGGCGGGATGTTAGTGGCAAGTTGTAGATGTCGGGTTTTCCACTAACTTCACATTAGATGTAGGAGAAGATGTAGAAATGGCGATCCAGCGACTGGTGTGTATTGCTGATCGCCGAAGACCAACACATACATAACCGAAATTTTATGCAGCTACAGGCAGCCAACTGGGATCCTGCCCGAGCCAGGTACCATCAGACTGTCCCGATCAGCTTTGTTGTACATCTTACGCGTTCAACACAGCTCTGGCATAGTTTATATTGACGAAGTTGACAAAATTTCTCGCAAAGCAAGTACCACCGGTATCGAGGGTTCCCGTGACGTCGGCGGAGAGGGTGTACAGCAGGCTTTATTACGCATGATGGAAGGGTCCATGGTCACTGTCCAGGGCAAATCATCTGGGCTTGAACCTCCTCCAAGCGCAGCCGGAGAGGGACGGTCCAGACCTGGGACGAGGGGACAGAGCCCCACTCCACGTGAGTGGTGCCTTGTCTTCCTTGAAGCTCGATTGACGTGTTCACCAATTCGTGGACAGCACGGCCAGATACGTATAATATTGACACGTCGAACGTTCTGTTCATACTGAGCGGCGCATTTGTTGGTCTGGATACTGTGGTGAAGCGAAGGGTGTCAAAAGGTGTATGTGACCAGCCTTACACTTCACTACCAGTGACAAAGATCTCACCAATACTTGGTAGTCTATCGGCTTTACCGCTACTTTAGCGCCGAAAGACGACGAAACAGAAAGCGGAGGATTCCTGCCGTTCTTCACTCCCAATCGGAGATCGTCACACAACATTCTTGATCTAGTAGAGCCTTCAGGTAAGGGCTCCTTCTCCAAATTCCACCTCACTGATCAGACGCCCACAGATGTCGTCAAATATGGGTAAACTCACTTCTCGTTTCCCACTTCTTTTACCTCACAAATATACAGTTTCATCCCCGAATTCATCTCGCGTCTACCCTCTATAACTACCCTTGCCCCCCTTACAATCCCTGACCTACGACGGATCCTTACTGAAGTTCGTGGTTCCCTTGTCTCACAATACACCGCATTGTTTGGCTACTCAGGCGTGGAAATCCGTTTCACGAGCGCGGCCCTCGACCAGATATGTCGCAAGGCATCCGAGAGGGGCGGTGGCGCCAGAGGCCTCAGGGGGATCATGGTCAGTCTACAACACTTTATGCACATGATATCTGTATAGGATCTAATGTATTACTTTAGGAAGCACTGCTTTTAGAACCGATGTACGAAGCTCCGTGAGTATTGGTAGATTGTTGTCCTCTCTTTCCATTCGATCTAACATGTTGCGAAGGGGATCGGTACGAATTGTGGCACTGATCGCATTGCGTCGACGCTAATGTCTGCTAGACCGTTCGTTATGTACTCATTGACGAGGAAGTCGTACTCGGTAAGAAGCAAGCGATGTATTGGTCACGCGGGGAGGGCCCAGCTTTTTGGGCAGCATGGGCCAATGAGGAACAGCTGGCACCAAGGCAACAAGTGTAGATTACCTACAACTTACAAGCCGTACTCCTTTCGTTGGTCTATGATTGAAACACTGCCTTTCGCAAAGTTGATATCGACATTACACACGAGGAGACTGCGCACCACGGTCTAATAGTAAAAATATAGGCAACAACTTTTCTGGTATTTCATGACAATTGTAGGTAAATGTGGAACAAGGTGGTCTACATTATCGAGTTGAAAAACAGGAACGGATGGTAAAATGAAAAGCGGACGGTCGGACAAAAACGAAACGACTCATGAAGACTATGATGAGGATGCTGCAGACACGACGACTTTCATGCGCTGATCGCTGCTGATCACTCTTCTTTCTTCTCTTCCGGGACAACTTCATTTTCCTCCTCAGCTTCCTCCTCCGCCTCCTCCGCCTCCTCCGCCTCCTCTGCGTTCTCCTCTTCTTTTACCTTGTCATTATCTTCTGGAGGCGTACCACCTGCATTGATTATCTGAGTCCTCTCAAACATTTTCTTGAACTCCTTCGCATCTGCAAAATAGCCTTAGTAACACCACCTATGCGGAATTGTCCCGGCTTACTCTCCGAGTTCGCAAAACGAATTGCAAGAGTCTCAGATGTAGGTGGGGATTCTGCATAGTCAGCAGCAACCTTCCACACCCAGCTCCTGTCAGAGCCAATATTTGGTTGGAGGCGCATATCGGAGGTAACTCAAGCGCGTCATTAGTGAAGCTGAGGACATGAAGTAACACAAAATACTCACTGGCATGGTTGGCGCAGACTTTGAGCGTCTTATCGCGTCTCATAACCAAACGGACCTTCTTTGTCACTCTGTGCTGAAGTAGACGGGCATCACCCGTGCCCCGTTCTTTCCACTCGTTACCAGCAGTGTCAAATCTAAAAAGCTTTGCGCGCCTAGAGTTCGCAAGGTATCATATCAACAACAATGTTTCAATCAACGATAAAGGGAATAACCGAAACCCGCTTACATTTTGAAGAGGACGTCTTCGTCTTCTTCATGAGTCTTCGTTTCTACATGCTCTGTGAGTCTGATGACTGGCTCGAAATGAACATCGGTCTCTTCTTCCTGCTGTAATCCGTGTCAGATCAGCGTTAGATTGTTGGTCTCGTGAAATGAGTGGCGCGATTGCCTCGATGGGTATTGGGCTGCCTGGGATTTGCGATGCTATGGTTCTCAGAACTGACCTTTGGTGCGAGAGGATGATTCAAATCTGCCATGGCGAAGGTGGAGGAGAGCAGAAGTTATGGAGATCTGTTAGCGAAGGTGGAGAGAGGAATTATCACGATCACTTTTTTGCGATGTGCTATAAATCCAAAATTATCGTCGCTTGTGTCCGGGGTCTTTACTTCACCAAAAACGGAAATGTTGCACGCGTTGTCCAGCTACGTACGGAACACCATACCATTAATCCTCCCAGTCCAAATGTCGCACCGACGGCTTCCCTCTCGACTTGCCCTCTTCTGTATTTCGCTGCTCGCACTCTCTCCCGCTCTCGTCTTTGCACACAAAATTCACGTACCGGCATCGACGAAGGAGTGTTTCTTTGAAGACCTTCACGAACATGACCAGGTACATATCATGATTATTTCACTGTGTGTTGCTTTTTCTAATTGGCCATCCTAGATGACTGTCACGTACCAAGTTGGAGAGGGTGGCCACCTTGACGTCGATTTCTGGGTACGATTTGCCCATATTCCATCTCTTCTGTGCTCATCTATTGTTTTGCAGCTCACAGACCCGGAAGGAAGCATTCTGACAAAGCAGATCAGACAAAGCACCGGCTCGACCTCAATAACAGCAGAGAAAGACGGCCGGTACGAGTACTGCTTTTCCAACCAGATG
This sequence comes from Gastroboletus turbinatus, assembly GCA_038090655.1. Classification (NCBI taxonomy): domain Eukaryota; kingdom Fungi; phylum Basidiomycota; class Agaricomycetes; order Boletales; family Boletaceae; genus Gastroboletus; species Gastroboletus turbinatus. The sequence continues at coordinate 144,246 of JBBPND010000002.1, forward strand.
AGCACGATGGCAGACAAGGAAGTTAGGTATGCGCAGTGCCCTCTGGACTGGACACCCCACCTACACGCATTGCTGATGCATACCATAGTTTTAATGTTCATGGTATTATATACATCTCGGAAGATGGTTAGTCTGCTCTTCGTCCCACTACCCTTGCTGACTATAGTCATCGTGGCAGAGGATATCGTTGCACCTGTCGAGCGCGAAATCCGCTCGCTAGCAATTGGGCTCCTAGCGGTCAAGGACGAACAGGAGTACATTGTCGTGCGCGAGAGGCGGCACCGTGACACTGCCGAGTCTACCAATGACCGTGTCAAGTGGTGGTCGGTCCTACAAGCAGTGGTCCTCTTTTCGGTTGTTGCATGGCAGGTTTATTATCTAAAAGTGAGTCCTACGAAATATTCAGTGCTCGCGTTATTGACAGATTTACCAGTCATTCTTCGAGGTAAAACGTATAATTTGACCTTGTACACGTTTCGGCATTCAAATATTCATCTTTAATCCATCGTTTATTCACGTGACGCTTTGAATCATTTCAATCGATACACACGAACACCATCCCTACAGATGATTGCGCATTAAATAAAGACGACACATAACAACGTGCATAGATCTAGGATAACAACGGTTAGCATGTGGGAGATGGAAGCTGAAAACAGATTCCTCCGTTCATCAAATAGTGGCAGACGTGAGGGTATAAAAACAAAAGCGATAATCATGGGCGAATGACAACAAAATGATACATAGAGTACAATGCAAGAGCTCTGCCCTTGATCAGTAGTGGTGGAACAAGTGTGCTGTCGCCTGAAGTGGTATTTAGCGCCATGTCGGCTTTGAATGATTAAATCTCATGCTTGTATCTGCGCTGATACTGGCATTTGGATCTGCTCCCGGAACAGTTAATGTAGCCATGCTGGATAACACGTTTGATCCCTTGACCCTCAAAGACCTTGACGCGTTTCCCAGCAACGAAAGTCTCTTCGGTCGCTTTGCGGGTGATCTGCCAATGGTTTCCACACGTCGTGGACCGCCGGTCTCGGGGATTTCATCCGCGATTGGTGATGGCTGTGGGATCATGCTTGACCTTCGACGCATTCTCTCGCTACGCATCGGACCAAGATTTGACCGCCTGCGCATACCCTTGGCGGAAGATGCACCAAGACGTGGGGTAGATGTGGGAAGACGACGAGAGGGACTGTCACTTTGCTCGCCTTTCTTGGGGATATGCAGGATGGAAGCGTCGTCGTCGTCAATCACAGAGTAGTTCATGCTTCTCTCAGAGAGCGGCGCCGGTACTCGCCTAACTGGTGAGCCATTTTCCTCCGATTCCTGTAGACATCCAAGTGACGTCGCACCCTTTGTTTTGAGGAACCCAGGGTCAAGGTGGCTTGGTCTAGGGTGCCTGCATATACTGGACCGCAGGTTCAAGGACAGTCTGGACGAGGAAGGCAAAGTGGACGACCTTGCGTGAGGAACGGCGACAAAACTAAGGGTTAGACTGTCATCAGTTCGTTCGTCTTCCCACTCGCTCTCTGAACCTGCAACCGAGTGACTGCGACCAATGCTCTCTGCACTGTCACTTGAGATAATGGAGATTGTCGGTGGATTCTCTTTCTGACCCGCATCATCCAGGTCCCCTTTCCCTGCTTCGTCCCTCCATTGGACGACCTTCTTTTCCTTGTCAGAAACTCGGCGGTACGACTGGCTGATACTGGGACGCAGTGACTTGCGCGGGGATTTATATGCTTTTCGCGGTGATGCAATGTTGTTATATGATGAGCGTCTCGAAGATTTGGAAACGGGCCTCAAGGCTGAGCCAGAGGCGACGCGAGTGAACGGCTGCAAAGCGGACTGGTTGGCAACCCCTTCGACGGAGATGCCACCACTGTGAGCAGCATACATCGCCGTGGTCTGTCCAATCAGAGCAGCAAGCATGTCGTCGTTTTTCCCTGCAGTGGCACTCAATGATGTTGCAATGGCCTTCACAGCTCCTTCAAACCCATCTTTCCCGTCTTCCATTGCCATCTTCAGAGCACATGAAGCCTCCTTGAGGACGACGGTACACCGTCCGATCATCCCAAGAAGGGTCACAACCAACTCTGCCTGCGAACGGAAGGATTCTTTGAAAGCGTCCCTTTCAGCTTCCGCCTGGACTCGGTCCATTTCGGCCTTCCGCCATTTCGCATCTGCCTTGATATTCTCGATGCTAGACTCTTCGAGTCTGTCAGAGCGACGTTCACTGACTGCACGAAGAGTAGCCTCAAAAATGTTGCGCGAATTTTGTGAGCGAGCAAGGCGTGCGTTTAAGGAAGAGTCCGACTTGATTGCCTGTTCTTCCGGACCAGCGAGAGCTTGCAAGAGGGCTCGTTCCGCTTCGAGATCGGGAGAAGGTGTCAATGCGTCGATCTGGGCGACGCGAGCACGGATGGCAAATAGTTTGTCCTCGGCGGCAGATATCTTGCCACCACAGGACGCGCCGTCAATGATTGATGCCTGCGCCCGCTCCATTCGCGCCTGCATGTCTTGCTTCGCGCGTTCGACTTCGGTATCGGCATCCGCTCTCCTGCGTCTGGCGATATCATTTTCGGTGCAAATTTTGCCCGCAAGTTTGGCTTTGAGCTCGGCAACTTCGATGTTGAGGCGATTAATGGCTTCGACATATCGACCGACATGTCGCTCAACATTAACAACGTTGCGGGTGACCACCTTTGTTTTGATCTTCGTGGCACGCTCGGCGTATAGAAGAGTGTTGTGGGTGTCGTCAAAATGCTGAGAGGTAGGTGCTATGCAGACGACCATGACAGTCTTGCAATTCCCGCCCAAGGAGAATTTAAGCAGACGGGTAAGCTTGCTATTGCGGTATGGGACATGTCGAATGGCACCGCCACTCTCGCAGAGTGCGTTGATACAGTTGCCCAGTGCAAGTAGAGATTTGTTGATGTTGGCACCCTCGACCATCCGCTGACCCATATTAGATGTGGCGGCCGCCCGCTCACTTCCAGCCAAGTCGATGATGGAGAGTGTGGCGACTGTTCGCTGCTCAGTCAATGAGGCAGTCCGCGGGGATTGTGTAACATGTACTTGGAGAACGGCGTGCGAACGAGATGAAGTTTCGTTCGCGTGCGTAGGTGATTGTGTTCGGCGCGAGTTGCCTTGTAGGACGATCTGTTTGACCTCTTCCGCGCTGGTAGGGCGTAATTCGACAAGGCCGACGACTTTGACGACTTTGTCTTCGCGGATCTGTAGACCGCCTCGTGGGGTAGGAGTACCGGCATCGGTGAGAAGATCGCGAATTTCTTCGTTATAGATCTCGAGGAAGGTAACAACTACCTCGGTGTTCCAATCATCTCTGCGGTCCTCGATGCGTTGGAATAGATCGGCCATAGTGAGGTAGATTATGCCTGGATCTGCTTCTGTCCCACTAATAGTGTAGGTCTTTCCGCAACCTGTTGCCTACGAAGCGATTAGCAATAGCACAGCGTCAGGACGTGTTAAATAGCGTACCCCATACGCAAATACGGTAGCGTTGTAGCCGTCTAACAGCCCACTAAGCAACGGCTTTGCGGTAGCCGTGTACACCCCCTCCTGTCCTGTCTCCCCATCGAAAACCCTATCGAACATGAACCTCTTGTCCTTGTACCGCTTCGTTCCCGGGGGCATAAAACCCCGTTCGACGAATGCGCGTGCCCTGTCCTTCTCGTCGGGATCAAAGGTGAGGATGCGATCGTCCACTATTTGGACGATGTCGCGGAGGGGTGCTGAAGCTGCTATTGATTTACCAGGTGTCGCGAGAGTGCCGTCCCCGCGGATAGTCTCGTCATAGCATGGTTCTGGTAGGCGCGCCGCCTCCCAGGATGTTGGAGGTCTTACGCGGACTTGTTGGTGTCAAAAGATAGTGCGAGATAAGCTACAAAGGGCTACACCTACCTACGACGGTGATTGAGCCAGCTGCAACCATGAGCGGTAGCTGGATCTGAATACAAAGAGTGGTGAGGAGTCGTAGTGGACAAGTTGAAAACCGAACGCGTCTTGTGCTTGCATCACGTGATCGTGCTTTACATTGATCTACCATGGCTACTGATAAATTGATCGTCGAGTCCCCCGCAGATTTTCATGTCCATCTGCGACAGGGAGAGCTCTCAAAGCTGGTTACACCGCATGTTCGCAAAGGTGGATTTGACTTGGCCTATGTGATGGTGAGCGATGTCGTCGAGACCACCGCAATCCCACCTCAGCCGAGATTTAGCCCAACCTTGTACCTCCGATCACTAAGACAGACCTTGCAGTAGAGTACAAAAAGCAACTACAAGCGATCGACAATAGCGTCGACTATCTGATGACCCTCTATCTCTCGCCAGATCTCACCCCCAAAGAAGTCAGAAAGGCAAAGCAAGCAGGCATTGTTGGGGTCAAGTCGTACCCCAGAGGTGTCACCACCAACTCGGATGGTGGAATTGAATCATACGAGGTCTACTACCCTGTCTTTGAGGAGATGGAGAAGTGTGATCTCGTCCTAAATCTGCACGGTGAAATTCCGTCGGATGCAACCTCAGTAAGCAGGTGGTGTATCGCGATCATCACCCACCTACAACGTTGAATGAACCACAGAATACCTGTGTACTGAATGCAGAAGAAAGATTCCTTCCACATCTGAAGAAGCTTCACCAAGCCTTTCCCAAGTTACGCATCGTACTGGAACACGCAACAACTCGGGCGGCGGTCGAAGCTATCAAGTCGCTCGGCAGTACGGTAGCGTGCACGATCACTGCACATCACCTTGCCATGACAGTGGATGATTGGGCGGGTCAGTCTTGGAATTACTGCAAACCTGTTGCCAAGTATCCGAGTGACCGTGAAGCATTGCGTGATGTCATACTTGAGGGTGGGTATCGTTTGCAACTGGTCTGGTCCAAAAGTGCGACTTGCACCTGAATTTCAGGGCATCCGAGGTTTTTCTTGGGATCGGATTCGGCACCGCACCCAGCACAATCCAAGTCCGTGGCATCACCCGCGCATCCCTGTGCCGCAGGAGTATACACGTCACCGATTCTATTGCCTTTTGTCGCGCACATGCTAGAGTCGTTTGGGGCACTGGACAAGCTGCAGAATTTCGTGAGTGGCTATGGACGGGCATTCTATAGGCGCAGTGCTGGCGCCAACGCTCGAAGAATTGTGCTGGCCAGGGTAGAGCGTTACCGAGTGGAAGATGCGTGGTCGTTCGGTGACGCAACTGTCCGGCCGTTTTGGACGGGGAAAGAACTTGGGTGGGCGATCAGTGATGTCAGTGCCATCTACTATTGAAACGAGCAGGGGCTGACCAGTGCCAGTCACAGGATGAGTCCGTACAGCCGTAAGTCAGGGCGGTACTGAGGCGGTGCGGCTGGCTGTGATTGACGCTGTAGAGTAATTTGTCCAAGTTGTACACAACGTTGAGGTCGTGAGCAGTGCCATTCGGTGTGATGTCTCCATCATAATAGATCACCACTACCACCATGCGCGCAAGTCCAGCCATGAGTCTCGGTGCGTGTCTCGCCCTGCTAGAGAGACGTATCAACAATCTGACCGTGCGACAAGACACGTCCTGCCAGTCTGCTGGACAGGAGCTGTCAACTCCATCTCCCTCCAACAATGCCACGCACACAACCTCGCGTCCTCTTGCACCTTCCCAACCACGCGTTGCTGCGCCCCCCGCAGTTTCCTCAGCACCAAGTGCTTTTCGCCGCACCAGCATCCCTTCCCAGGGAGGCACTGACAGAAGGCGTCTCGCTATCGTGGAGATGGACGCCCGCAGGTCATCCGGTCAGGATCGGACAGAGAAAGGCACTGCACATGGTCATCGGCTCTCCGTCTCCGGTGGCGGTCCACCGAATAATTCGCTCTCCCGCCTCGAGGCCCACTTAGGAGGACTGGCATTGGTTGCACCGCCAGACGCTTCTCCTCAGTGTTACTCGGCTCTGACACCACTCAGGACCGTTCCTGTGTCCGAACCACAACCTTCCATTACTGTTGCTCATCCTCTGTCCAGCAACCACGCACGATCATCCTCGGATGCAGTTGGAGCCTTCCCCAAACGTATCGGTCACGTACCCCGTAAGTCCTCGCGTGAGGTCGCCATTGTTGGTACGACCAGCTTTCTTGGGTCTGCATCGGTTCTACAGCGACCATCGAACGCCCCGCCTGCCGCTGACTCACTCAGGCCACCTTTATTTCAGATACCGCAGTCGAGGTCTCCGTCTCCAGGGCTTTCCGAGATATCTGACTCGGGCTGTTCAACCAACCGTGGACGTCAGAGAAAAGATGCCCTTGCACCTGGTACCAGCCCCGTCAAAGATGTTAAAGAATTCTCTACTCCTGTACGAACACCGAACATAGGCGAGTCAAAGCATATAAGTGATCGCGTCGCTGGTCCTGTTGTCATCAACCTCTTTCCTCAATCCCCATCACCTAGTCCAACATTTTCAAGTCCACACTCTAGCGCACAAGACCTCATGTCTCCTAGAACCAATCTCTCTACTCCTCTGACTCCATCAACTGCGTTGACTTCACCTGACACGACATCTTCCCCATACTTGCACTACCAGCCTGGTCTCCATGCCACTGCGGGACCACTTCCACCACCACCCCAGGCCATCTTTAACATTGACCCTAAGGCACCCCCCCCACCACGACCACCCAGGCATTCACCAATCCGAAGGAAAGATGACCTAGAAGCCATGAAGGAGATGCTACAACTACCATCACATGTCGCTGCTGCTCTCAGAACTAAATATTCGTCGCTATCAACTCAGAAAGAGGTTGCATCTACAAGTCCGCGGAAGGCGACTACAACGGTTCCTCCCACAGATAGTCCCCCGAGGTACGCAGTTTCGTCCTGTTGTCGAGCCGCACCTGAGAGAAATTTTGGGCCAGCTCGTATGAAAGCTTTAGTTCTGATCCTAAACCTCACCACGTTCGGGAAGGCGCATTTCCTCCGTCAAGACTATGTACCTTAGATTCGGAGGTCTCAACTCCCCCGCACGAGATTGCTACCTCATTACCCCTTCTTGACTCAATGGATGATCTAGTGGCTTCCATAGGTCTCGCAATCGATGATATGGGGATCATAAGTTCCTGTGATGTGCCACCACCAACCGTTATTGAACCTCCGCGCGGACATGAAGGACGGAACAACAGAAAAGGCCTAGAGATCCGTCGCACTGACAACCTCCCGCTTAGCCTCAGCCGTAGTCTTAGTCCAGAACAACCTCGTGTTGACCCGCTTCCATCGTCGCCTCGCTCTGACGAAAGCGCGGCACAAGGTTGGGTGGATCCTGACAAAACACTCACTCGCTTAGAAGAGGCAGTACCACCCGTTCCAGCGAAGAACGATCTCCCTTACTTGGATACGAAGTCGCTGAAGAATGCGCTTAATATCAAACGTTTCTCGTCCCTACCACGCACGCCATCTCTGATGTCGCTTAATCGACCGTCACTTGGGAGCAAGCACTCGTCTGGAACACCTTCGCCTTCGGTTGCTCATTCTGTGTCAAAACCAAAACCGCCGATGCGGAGGACGAAGTCGACACACCCGCCTGCGATGTACTTTGCAGATGTGACTGTGAAACGGACTGCCATGGAACGATCAATAGGTTATGCTCACAAAATTAACGAGCTGTACAATTATGACTGTGGTCTGGGTGATTGGATTGCCGAGACCAGGTACAAGGGTGGGTTAGATCGTTGCCACTTCATGACATTTTACTGATATGGTTCATCTTATAGCTATCCATCCCCACTCTTCTGCGAAACGCTCTAATGTGAATTCCTCAAGAGGACCGCGTGCTCCATCTACTTCTTCTCCATCTATTGCACCACGCCATCTCTCCCAATCGTCCACTGATTCGGGTGTCACATTTCCGAGAAGAGCTGATGCCTACTCTGCGACTGATCTCGCCCCGCGTGCCGCTGGAGACGCCAGCCCGCCCAATGCACCGCCCCCTCTTCCTTATCCTGCGTTGGTCGCAGCTCCCCGCAATGGTCCCTCCCGAGCGTCTACAATGATTGCATCATCGTCGACCTCATCCAGTCGCTCAGTCGCTTCGCCCTCTTCAGCTGCAAAGTCCCCTGGGAGCTTCTTTGCTTCGCTTGGACGTAGGGCTAGCATCAAGAAAGAGAAGCCATTAACCCCTCCATCTCCTCCGAAGACGCTATCCAAGAGCCCCCCCAGGAACGGGAGCGAGCAATCTACCCCACGCCCAGCAAATCTACCACCCGTCGCACCATCTGTCCCGGGCGGTCCCCGCGCACCTCCCAATCGCATGCAAAGGTCGCAGACTATTGTCATCACTTCCCAGAATTCTATAAACGGAGCAAGCCCTCAACGCTCCAGCACGATGGCACGCAGACCCTCTCTTTTCGACGGTCGTGGGAGTGTCCAACAACATAATAGTTTAATCTCAGAGCCGGAGTTCAACCGACAAGTCGATAAACTTGCGGCTCTTCTGCCAAAGGCGGACAGGAATGTGCTCGCTATTTACCTACGCCGCGCCGGCCAGGATATACTGGCCATTGGACAATACCTGGAGGATGAGAAGAATGGCACCCTCCATTATGAATGATGTGACTTTAAACAATCTTACCTTCTCTCATCTGCTTTCGCGAACTATCATCGACGCTGGTATTCATTGTGCACTATCTTACACTATTCAGATGTGGATTTCTGACGTCCACACGCCAATACATGTATCTTTGTCCTCTTCTTGGTTTACTAGTCTAACTTAATGCATTCGGAATCCTGGGTCTTGATGTCCGCAAGTGACATTACTTTGCGAACAACGGGGGTTCATCTTGCGGGTCTGAACCCCCTTTTCGTTGAGAGGTTGAATGCTGCAATGAAAGGATTAAAAGAGCATGGGACGTGGAGTATATCTCACGAACGCCGTTGCTGGACTGAATGAGACCTCGCTGAACCCGCTCCCCATCCACTCGAACCAGGTTGTACTCCAGCCTGAGAGTGCCCCCCTCTGACAGCCTTCGGAAGAAGCAAATTTTCCACTTCGTTGGTGCTATCCGATCGATCAGAGATAGAGTTGGCCAAGAAGGAGCGATTGCCTGTGTTCAGTGGATGACGGTGTGTGGAGGCAGCTCGATTGGGTGCGTTAGAGTGTGATATTATTTGTAGTCCGGTGTGCCCTTGTTGCATCCCAATGCTCCCTTTCGTGACGCGATTGACGAGAGGTGTCCGTTGTATCTAGTGCATCGTCAGATAGGAATGTTTAGACATCATTAAGTCAGCCCGGATTTACAGCGGCAGCCTCCATACCACCCACTACAGCTCCCATGTCAACCTCTCCAACCGCACGTCTTGGCTGGTTGTCAAGAGAGCGATAGGAATGATTTAAGCCATGCACGGGAGGTTGGATTGTGCAGGAAGCATCGGGGCCAAGAAGAGCTCTTCTCTTTACTCTGTCAAGTTGAGCCTAGATTGGCTTTAGCAAGTCGAAGTTAATCCAAGTTCAACGAATTCTACCTTGAGTTTTTGGTACTCCTTCTCTCGTTCTCTTGAGGTGTCCTGTAACTCGTGGACCCTCCGGCGCTCCAATTCAAGGTCTCTCTCCAGCTCTGTTTACAAAACAAGAAAGACGTCATGACATCTGGATCGTACTATCCTTTACCTGCGACTTTGCTTCCAAGAAGGTTAATCTCCCCGTTGGCTAGGATTACAAGTCACAGTCGTGAAGCAGCCATGATGACAGGGCGGGACGTACCTTCCCTTATGACATTCTCCAGTTGTTTCTGTAGCTGAGCATTCTTATCGTTGAGGTTCCGGGTGACGGCATGCTGGAATGAGCTGCATGGCAACACACATGGAGAGTATATGGTGAACGACCAGAGTGACGCACTTTTCCTGATGTATCTGATACTGCCAAAATGACAGTGCGCTTTGTGACTGTGAACTTCAAACATCGAAGGACCAGACCGACACGGACCGAGTGCAAATCTCCATGATGATAGAAGGGCTCAAACCCGAGAGAACGGACTTGCAGAAGGATTAAAGAGAGTACACGTCGGAGCGAGTGCACACACCGTTTTGTAATCATTTGTCGGGTGCAAACAGCAAACCTTCTTTCTCATCAGTGACAACCATAGCGGTGAATTCTGCTTATTACCACCACGTCATCCCTATTAAAGACAGTGGTGTTTGAAGACAAGACCCATGAGATGGAATGTGTCCACTAACGGCTCGGTAAGTAATGTCTCGCAAGCTATGTATATTAGAGAATCGTCGAGAATCCGCAATAGAATTTCACCTGGACAAAGGCGGGACACATTGAACAACTCGTTGGCACATTCCACTGTTTTGGGAGTAGATCATTCTGAAATACTGCTGAAGTTATGTCAACCAACTTACGACAGAATATATGCGAGCCTATCCTCGTAGTACTGCTTGACTTTGGCTCTCTGTTATAATAGTTGGTGACTCACATGTCGTCTGGGTAATTCGTACGTATGTGGATGAACAGGATGACGGGGAATGTCAGAAACGATCAATTCTCCTTACGCACCACCACCGCTTTGTCCACCAATGTTTTTCTACAGTTGAGTCGGTTACACTTTAGATCTGAATCCATTGGGCGGTACAATGACTTTCGGAGGAGGGTAAGTACAATTTGGATGCGGGTTGGATGCGGGTCTGATCAAACTTAGCGGCCAATAACTTTTTCAGGGGTTACTTACCAAAAATGGAAACTAGCATCGTCCTATGATAGGTTCTCAACTTCTCATCGCCTGCGTGGTGTCGACCGGTCGATAATTAATTTATATAAGAGGCGAAACAAGTACACAGTACGAAGATGCGTAGTAGTAAGCAGCGGTATTGCCAGTCAGCGTCCCTGTCCCACGAAGTCAACATGAATGTAATAATTAGTAGTATGCGTCAATGTGACCGTGTAAGTCCCGAAAAGGTGTGATGAAAATGTAGATAATCAATTATCAGGGTCTCCATGCGTGTCGGGCTGGTGTACTGGGTATACTTGACCGAGGGCGATGGGTAGGTGGTTTTGAAGGTGTGATGGGACGGATCGGTGGCCCGTCTGGGTTTGCACGCCGCATGAATTGCAAGGGGGCCAATGGTGACCCTGATGATGGGGAAGACTTCACAGTGTGTGGACTGCGAGCGTTGGGTGTGGAGAGGGTGAAAGAGGGAATGAAAGGACCCAAGGGTTCTGGGGTACGTGGGTGTAGGGGAGAGGTAGTGATTTCTGGGGCTTCAAATAAAGTAGCAGAGCTAATCCAATTTTCCTCTCTGGATCCGAACCGAGGTGAGCTGAAGTGTGATGGTGATTCAGGAGGCATTATTCGGAAGTGGTCTGCAAAATGGTCCTTGATGAACCTAGAAAGACGTCAGCGCACATTAGAGGCAACCATGCATCATGCACGCATCACGTACTTGGACAATTCCTGCCATCCCCCCCCAACACGAACCATCACGGTCTGCGACCGAAGGATTCGACAAAAGCATAATTTAGGCTCTTGATCCCCAATCCAGTATTTGCCGCTCTGATCCTTCCAGGTATCAGCAACGACTTCGATGTTGATATTCACAGGAAGTCTGTTAACAACATCTCCTACGGCAACATCGAGCTTAATTTTCGGGTTAGCAACATACGCCTTCTTAGGGGCTAGCTGGGTTCGACGAGGAGGGGTCTGAGCTCTGTTCGCCACAGGGAACGACTGTCTCGGTGCGCGAGCCCAAGTTGACATGGACGAGGAAGACCGAGTTGGATTCGTTCGGGAATTCGATGACATTTCCGATGGAGTGGGAGACACTCCGGACCTGGTTTGTGTCCGCGGCCGTACGTTCAGAGACGGAGTGGGGGCAGGGCTAGAGATACTGGACGACATACTGGCCGTGCGCTGCCGGGAAGCAAAGGTAGTGCTGTATATGGAAGACGATAAGGCTGGTAATGCTGATGTGATAGGTCCAGAAACCGAACGGGTGGTATCCACTGATGCCATAGATAGTTTACTTGACGAGCGACGGTGACTATTTGAGGAACTGGATAACACACGTCGGGAGGACGGATGGTTTGGGGTCAGGAACTGGCCTCCGCCTGACCCGCCCACTGAGAGGTTCGAATATCTACTGGTTTTTCCGCTGTGAGAAAGCCTGGGGTTGTTCGGACGACTCGATCCTCCCGAACAAGAGCTAACAGCGGATACAGACGCACGGCTGTTTCGACCAGAGCTGACTACACTGGATGATCGCGATCTCTTGCCCCCGATTCTGTCGTTGGCCATATCTTCCAGCTCCAGCCAGGTTTGCTGGACACGTTGGTACTCAGTGACAGCGCGAGGATCATCGTTAATCGGTTCTAAGTACGTTGTCACGTGCGCAAACATTCGCCTAGTGAAGCCAATTCGAGCACTAAGCTGCTCCTCCGGGGGTAAGCGGGGCGTTGAGACGTGTGTGCTCGACAATGGTCCAGCAGGAGCTGCGGGATAGCTGTCAATGTGTTCCAACAGATCGCTCAGGGCCATGTCACATTTATGAGCTATATCCGCAAGATCTGCTAATCGGCGAATGCGCTGCATAAGCTCCTGGGAAGCGTCTAACTCGCTCCTCAGTGACCGGTGCTCTAATTCAGCGGTCGGTTTGAGAGCTGAGGAGGGAAAAGCCGCGAACGCAGAGAGGATGGCAGCAAAACGAGTATTCATCTTGCCATACTCCCCCAAGGTTGGTAATTGCGCGACGAATGCCGACGTTGCCATGGGCCTGGCGGCCTCATTGATATTGAGCGACCTTAGACCCTTCCTAAGAGCAACAATCTTGTCGAACCACTCATCTTTCCCTTGACCTTTAGTAGGGGAAGGTGAAGGAGCTACCCGTAGTCCAAATACATCTAGGGGTAAAAGTCATTATTACAATAACAGCAACCGAAGTAACACGAACCTTCTTCCGGACAGCCAGGCGCACTTGATAAGGTCAACGCAGCCATGTCCTTCCCTTGGACAAACTCCGAAGCCCATTCGTTGACCGTGTCTCCCCGCGGCTCAACCACTTCTACCTGTTTACGCTCCGTGGCCCTTAAACCCCGTTCCTCTGCCGTGACTTGTGCTTTGGCCTCGCTTCGTCCATGTGCTTCGACTTCCTGTACGGCAATTGAGGTCATTTTCTGCTCTTCCTCCTGCCACTTTTGTGCTTTGAGAAGTGCCTCTTGGGATTCACTGTTTGACTGCTCCTGAGCCAATCTTTCGGCTGCCTCAGGAGCAAGCTTGTCGTGCCGTCTCTGCTCGACCGCGAGCCGCTCCACCTCCCAAAGGGCTAGGTTGTCTAAGCGCTCGCGTTCTTCCTGTTGCCTTTTCTCCTCTGCTTCTCGTTCGCGCTGGATACGCAGAGCCTCGAGTCTTTGAGATTCGAGGAAAAGACCTTCCGATATTTTGCCCCTAACCACGGCCGCCCTGTCACCCCATGAGTTAACTTTGATCTCCAAGTCATCCACACCTCGTCGGCGCGACGAGAGCAGCGCTTCGTGGAAATGTAGGTCACGGGAAGCTGGTATAGACTCCATGTGGCGGATGGATTCTCTGATCAAAGACAGCGAACGAGAAAGGCGGGAGCGATGTCGTGCGCAATGCCCTTCAACAGCTTGAAACAGTTCTTGCAAGGCGAGGAGTTTCGAATCGGTCTGTGGTACCGAGGCGATAGAGATCCACAAGGACTCAAGATCCTGGGTGACTCCATGCAAGTCGCGAGTGGCTGAGGATATTGCGGTATCGACATCTCTGGCCATACGAGCGAGTCGGAAGTGGTCGGCTTTCCGATGCAAGCTTTCCGTCTCTCCGGTAAGCCTCATGACGAGAAAGTTGGAGTCCGCGCGAACACTATCGTCTAGGCCGGTGAGCGAAAAAGGAAGTTGGACAGTAATAGGTAACGCAGAAGCACCGAACCGAGAGTCAATGGAAGAGGACTGTTTGCGGGTAAAGGTGGTAGAGGCTTGATCGCGAGGACTTGGAGCGACAAGGGGTATACGATGGGCAACACTGTTGGCAAAGGTCTTGACATCGTCACAGAGAGGATCGGTATCCAACTGTAGCTCCGAGTATGCCTCCGAAATGCGTTCAAGGGGCAAGTCCCCTGATAATACCTCCTCGGTAGCGGCATCGTATCGGATCATAAGGTCTTCAATCCGTACTTGCAGTTCATTTATTTCCTCCCGAAGTGAGGTCATAGCCGCAGATTGAGATCTGACCGCATCCAAGAGCTGTACCATCTGGTTAACACTGTCTAGCCGATCCACGAGTCCGCCGTATGTCTGAGCGAGGAAGGAGTCTAAAGATGCCTCGAGAGAGCTTGATAGGGAATCTAGGGGTACCGCGATATCATGCGAAAGAGTCTCGCGTACAATGTCGAGGCGTTTCAGCATGTCCGACGAGGAGACAATGGGGTCCAGACTACGAGACCGAGGCGTCTCGGGGGTCATAGGGTCCGCACCAGTCCCGTCCGGTAGCTTCCATTTCTCCCTTTCCATCACTTCTCCCACCTCACTCTGAATGTTTTGCAACACTTTCAGAGATTCATCCATGATTGACCACACCTTCCTGATGACTCTAAGGTGTCCTACCCGTGTGTCAGTGTCTTTGACAAGGATACGCAATCTGTCGCGTGTGACTACCAAGGTATTCAATACGTTAGCTGCATGTTGCTTGAAGGAGAGGTCAATCCCTGGTCGGTCCAAGTTGAGGAGGGCCAGCTGATAGGAACAGACGAGCTTATCGGCAGCAGAATTAGCTTGTTCTGCTTCTTCTAGCAAAGCTGGGAACAAAGCGAGGAATGTAGCATGCATGGTGGGCTGTAGGCAAGTTTCGTTTGACAAGTCGGGTGGCGACCCATCTCCTTCATAAGCGGAGATGCCATGTGAAAGGCGATCAATGATGGAGTTGAACTTTGACAACAGCTCGTGCGCAGACTGGGAGAGGAGATCAACTTCCTTGACGGCCTCGTAGTTGGAACGGTACTCTTTGGCGAGAGCATCCACTTTGGTAACTAAGTCCGTAGCAGTCGCGAATTCTGTAGATAGGCTCTGAATGAGCATGTTGTTAAACGACACTTGATCCGGGAACAATGGGTGAGTTGGTCGAGGGAAAATGCCTGGGCTAGACATTGGGTCTCCACGTAGCGTGAGACGTTTGAAAAGAGTGTCGACTCGAGAGGTAAAGCTTGAGCTCTGCCGAGGAGTGGGGTGGTAAAGTTTAGCAGTCTCAATTTCTTCCAGGAGGTTCTGCGCGGCATTCTGGTCTTTCATGGTCTCGACGTAAAGTTCGTCCGCCCTACCGAGAGAAAAATTACACGGAAACTTGTTGAGAAGAACGGAGGCCGCTCACTTTCGCCACTGCATTACAATGTCCATGACAAACTTCCCGACGTCCTCCATCTCATGGATGCCCTTCTCTTCGAGCCTATCCTGCTCGTCAAGTAGTTCCTCTGGAACAGGCTTTCGACTGTTGTCTATCAATCTGTCCAGAGCCTTTCCTGCGGCAGCAATCCTTCCGTGTCGCAGGGACGTTGTTTTTCCAGCGAATTGGGCTGCGTCGCGAGACAGCAATTCTGCGAGCTTGAAGCGCGCAGTTCGAGAAAAACCGGCGTTGGAAGTTGCGGAAGTGTCGGAAGCCATGGAAGCGATAGATCCTCTGCGTGCAGAGGGCCGCTCTTCATGCTTTGCCATGACTTCGTAGATAGACGGAGACCATCGAGCACGAGTTGCAAGGAATGATTCGACGTCAACCGGAAGCTTCTTCAGATCCGCCCAAGCGGCAGTGCGGTGCTCTTCCCAACTGAGTCGGACACCAAGAAGATCGAGGTTTTCTGAGCGATCTCGGAGGAGGTGAAGGAGCTTGTCGAGTTCGTAAATGGTTGTGAGAGTGAGCTCGATGAGGTCGGTGTCCTCCGGGGAAAGATGGCGCTGGGTGGCAGCTGTAACATGTCGGTAAGTGGGAAGAGAAGAAAGGTCAAGTACATACCCTTTGTGAACTTTCTGAGCTTCTTGAGCTCACCGGAGTCAAATATCTCGGTCTCTTTCTCAATCCTGTCATGTTCTGCCAACCAGTCTTGGAGCTGTTCGTGGGACGGTAGACCAGGCACGGAATCGGCAGAAGCGCGGACGGCGTCAATACCGACGAAGACTTGGATGGGGGGTAACTGCTCAAGAAACTGGGAGATGAAATGAGAAGAGAGAGCTTGGAAGGAGCGCAGTTGGAGACTCACCTTGATTTTTTCCTCTATCCATGCTTTGCGTTCGCTGAATGCCTGAAGTTCGATGACTTCGTGAGACTCTAGGGTTTCTTTCTCTGTGTCGTCGGGAGGTCGGACGCGCTCGGGAGTGTTGCTTGATTCAGCACCGGTGAAGGCGAGTGCTGAGACTGTCGGAGGCGGCGAGGGAGAGGCCATATCCGGGCTTGATGCCTGTCAAGTCAGAAGGGTGACGTTTGGACAATGGACGGATCGATCAGCCAAAGAGACTGTGCATCGCCTGGGCAACCGTTGACCCGTGTATCTAATCAGCTCCTCGTCGTCGCTGTTCCCGTCGTTGTCGCCGTCGACCTGCTCCAGTCCTGCAGAGTGTTAGCAACGTGCGAGCGTGTCTGCCTCGCTGAGCATTACCTAAGCATACACCAGCTCACAAGCTTGGTCAATGTCTGCGATGGAGGAGACACCGTCGAGGGACAACGTTCTCCTCAGACGCCCAGCTATCACCACCGTCGCCCTTCTCACCGCCCTCCTTGTCCCTGTTGTTGCTGTACCCTATACTCTCACCCGCAGTCGCATCTCCCGCCTCACGCAGCAGATCGACCACCTCGTCGCTGCCAATGCGGATCTTCAGAAGCTCGTCTCCAAGTCTGCACACGATATTGCCCTCAGGCGGGAGGAGTTGGCACGTGTGACGTCCCTCCTAGAGAAATCCAAGGGCGAAATATCTCTTTTGCGCCGTGACATATCACAGACCCAAGTCCAGCTGAATTCATTCCAGTCTGCCACGCGCGCAGAGTTGCAGACCCTCTTGGATGAGGGAAATCTAACGAGGCAAGCATTGCCTGCCAGTGCATCCCAGCGTGCAACCTATATCCGCCACTCATGCTTACATCCTTCAGACATCGTCTTGATCTATTTCCTCGGCTTGGTTTATCGCTAGCTGATGTTGCAGCATTCATGCACGAGATAGAACTCCATCAGGGTGTCCCTTCGTCGGTCATCCATGATCATGGCATTGAGAGGTTGCGTACTTTAGCTCTCAAGCTACAGATCTTACCCACCCCGCACAAGGTGGGTTATTTCGCCAAACCCTCGGAACAGATCTCATTCAGGGGCAGTCTTGATCGATATCTACCCGGCTTCGGGTCCATGTACTTTACCGCAATCTAGCATTTGTGGGCTACCAAGGACTTTTGCACGCAGTGGAAGTGCATTGCTGTGGTACTTTAGGTATATTCTACTGATCCTGTATCTGTAACTAGTTGTGGTTGCTCAGAAACACGACGAGACAATTGAGAAAGACAAAGTAAGCAACGTTGGGCGGGTACAAGCGTCATACAAGTACAAAATTCACTGGTCATACATAGAGCGTAGATGTAAAGCTCCTCAATACACGATCGACTCTTCGTACACGCACATAACATTCATGAAGATAGCCAAAGTTTGTACCACTTTCGTTTTTTCTTGGGACGTGGCGGAGGTATCGGTTCGGGTGGGGCCGGTAATCTAGCCATGCCATCAGATCCAATTTGTAGGTATCCTTGTTTGTGCACGTACTCGTCCACAAGCACTGGATATTCCTTGAGTAAAGACGACATGGCCTGAGTGATTTGGGCTTGGTAGGCTAGGCGGATGTTACTAGGAATAGGTAGCTTCCGCCTCCAAATAGCGACACTGTTTCCAGAAGGCGAAGGGAGGAAGACAAAGACAATGATATGCATAGCTGGGTTATAGTAACCGACGGACTCTTGCAGAATCCGATCCATGGTCAATTGAATTTGGTTCCAGGTGACCCAATCAAAGGCTGGTTCGCTGGGAGAATGAACGGGTCGATAAGCAGCATTGACAACCAAAGCGCCTCGTTCTCGTGTCTGAAGGAATTTTTGTAACTGAGGAAACATTAGAAACCGAGGGTGTACATGGGCATGAACCGACTTACACCGAAGGACGCAATCCCGAATGACACAGAATTTATCCAATTTAAAAGGGACGAGACTCGTTCGTCCTTTTCAGGGGAGAACAACCAGTGGAAGCGATCCGCAGCCTTGCGTTGCTTGCCGTAGAAAGCGCGTTCCACGCTCTTCAATGCTTCGCCTCGTGACTCGACGAATTGGAAATCCGTTATCCGCTGCATCGCCGCGCGACCCGGTTCGCTCTCCGTGGATGGTGCGGTGCCCGAATATGCGTACGACAGCGTCTTTGACATCGGGATCGTTGAGAGTCCAAGCTTGTTTTGCGGCAAAGCATTGACGGTGAGGTTTTCGACAACAGTCGAATGGGCAACGGAAGAGGCGGAAGAAGGAAGCATAGACGCGCGTAACCCACCGGGGGAGAAATGAACTTTGCGACCCCAGCCATCTTGTGTCATGTCCTGTTGCTCCTCTTCGTCTTGAGAATCATTCCATCCGTCACCGAGTCCCCACACATCATGCATCTCTTCTTCTTGTCGCTTGTCGATCTTGCTCTGCTGCTGTGGGTGT
The DNA here is from genome assembly GCA_038090655.1 of Gastroboletus turbinatus. Classification (NCBI taxonomy): domain Eukaryota; kingdom Fungi; phylum Basidiomycota; class Agaricomycetes; order Boletales; family Boletaceae; genus Gastroboletus; species Gastroboletus turbinatus. The sequence goes on from JBBPND010000002.1 coordinate 162,954, forward strand.
GCCCTTTGGTCTTGGGTTTTGTTCTTTTTATTCTTCTTGCTTTCGTGTCCATGGTGTCCATAGGATTGATGACGTCCGTGTTGCTGTTGCTGTTGCTGGTGTTGCTGTTGCTGGTGTTGCTGGTGCTGGTGCTGGTGCTGGTGCTGGTGTTGCTGTTGGTTTCCATGTTGAGAGGATTGATGCTGCTGCCAGTTGTTCGCAACCGCGGGCATAGGATAGGGCTGTTGATTCTGTTGCGGTTTATTAAGCAACGAATTCAAAATCTGGGATCGCTGCAGGTGGGATAGAGCTGGCTTGCTCCCAGAGGAGCTCGGGGAGGGTGGAATGGCGGGATCAAAAGTTACCTTGGGTAATCTCCGCGCCTCCTCGCCCCAGCTTTGCCATCCACTAGTCGGTGCATGCGACGTTGCTTGGGAACGAGCGGCATGCCCAGATACAGCGTGGTTCCATGCTGCGGAATGAGATTGTTGACCCCAACCGCTATTGGTACCATCCCACCCATCATTTGCCTCCCATTCGTCGTCCTCATTCGCCTGGTCGTCCTGGTCGTCCTGATCATCGTCTTCTGCCCATCCATTTGCAGGGGTCCAGGTGTCTTGAGGTTGTTGGGGTTTTGCGTAACCCCATGAAGCCTTATGAACGCCAGTGTTGGCACCGAATCCCGTCGAGTTCCGGTGGTTGGATGACGGAAGTTGGAGCTGTTGTTGAGGATAGTACGACTTTGTGTGATCTCTCCCTCCACCAGACTTCTTCCGTGGAGGCTGGGGTGATGGGGGCATAGGTACTTGGGTGACGCCTGGTTCCCAGCCGTCACCCAAGTCTTCATTACTATTTCCGGGCACATCAGCCACCCAGCCATCGGCTGAGTGACCGACATCTTGCCATGACTCCTCTTCTACAGGGCCACCTGAGGGGAAATGATACCGATCATCAGCCCCGGGACGATCTCGGAGTATCGCGTGATAGTGAAAGACATTCACCCGAGAGGCCTCCGAATTCTTCTTGTTCGTCAATCGTGTCGATGGTTGCAGATGGATACTGGATATGGTGCGCAGTAGGCGGGGATAAAACCGCAGGTGGATGGGGTGGAGAGGGTGGAGGAGGAGCACTGACAGTCTGGACGGCCGGGAGAGGTTCTTTCTGCTTGCCCTTCTTTGTAGTGTTATGCTTCCCCATTCTTTATGCACGGTACGCAATTGCTAGACTCGTGGACAATGACGCATGCAACACGCGAAGTAAATGAAAGCCTCGAGGTGTTCGTGCTTTCGATGGGGGGAACGCGGGGCCGTGACTGGCATGCAAACTTGGCGGGCTTTTTCGGAGGGCGCTACGGTGCTTGCAAACAGCTGGACGCCACGCACGAATTCAAGGCGTAAATAGATCGATGGCCAGAGAGCGGCCGTCGATCAGCTAAAGGGGTATATCTTGCTTCGACCCAATCTTAGCCTTGCGATGGGGGAATGCGGAAGATAGGAACTCCAAGGACTTTCTTGTGAGCGTACACGAGGCTTTCATAACTAAACCGTAATCCTATTTCAAGGTTCAACCACACCGCTGCCTGATTATATCCTTTTCACTACCTCGTCCACAACTTTGCTTGTGCTGCTCTTCCCGCCAAGGTCAGGCGTCAAGTATCTACCTTCCCTAATCACTTCGTCCACTGCGTTCTCGATGCGAGCAGCACCGTCGCCATACCCAAGCTGGCGGAGCATGAGCGCGGCAGAACGGATAGCAGCCAACGGGTTGGCGATATCTTGTCCGGCGATGTCCGGGGCGGATCCGTGGACACTGGAATGTCTGATGAGATCCTCCTATCATCCATCACGTTTACAACTCACGGTTCGCCCATAACGAAGCTATCCCCTGCGTTGATCGAGGGCACGAGGCCAAGAGAACCAACAAGGGCAGCCGCCGCGTCCCTGCGACGCGGAATAAGGACCAAGGAAATTCCCATGACAAGTAACTCACGAAATGATATCGCCATAAAGATTGGGCGCGACCATCACATCGTAAATGCTGATTGGAGTCACTTGCTCAGGCTTGTAAGAGCCAGCTTTATTCAAAGTACTCACTGTGGTTCCCGGAATAGTCTACGAATGGTCAGCGATAATCAAGTGAGAGAGGATCGGAACAAACCTATATACGGCACTGTCAACGAGCTGTTCCGCAATTGAGATACTATCGTATTTCCCGTTCATACCAGGTAGTGTGGGAACACCACGGACGGTCTCGCGGAAAAGGCCATCTGTGACGGAAAGCACATTGGATTTGTGAATGATAGTGACATGCTGAGACAAGATTATTCAGTTCAGCGGATCAAACGCTAGAGCGCGCGGACCTTGCGGGGTCGAGTCAGGGCAATTTTGAAGGCCATTTCCCCAATGCGGCGTGAAGCACGCTCCGTGATGAGGCGCGTTGCTCGGGTTTCTATGCCTTTCTCCCCAACGGTCTGTGTTTCCTCTTTGATATACTGAATCCCTCAACTGCAATTAGGAATGTCTCTGCCATGATGATGTTGAACTCACAAGACATTCAGTGTTCTCCCGGACGACCACGAGATCGACTGTTGGTTGTTCGTTTAGTGTGGGAGCTACCTGCCAGCATGTCCATGATTCCTCGCGTTCGACAACAAAATATTCACTCACGGAAGAAACAGGCCTGATATTAGCATATAGATCCATTTTCTTGCGCAAAGCTACGATAGGCGATGAATAGCCGACAACTTTGCGCGAGGGCGAGCTGAGACACTCAGCGTTTGTACAGTTATATGGAGAGCCTCTGGCATGAAGGAGTACGACATACCTGACGGCTCCGAATAAAGCGCAGTCGCACTCATTTTTCAACACCTCGACTGTCTCATCTGGCAGGGCAGTGCCTGTCCTCTGAAAGCACTCAAAACCAGCGAGGAGGTCGATAAATTCAGTCTTTGGTATCGAGGATCCCAGGGCTTGGATTGCAGCTTTTGCACCCTTGATGGCAGTAAGGAAATAGCAGGAGCAGCGGATATTTTAGCCATACTGGGAGGACTTCCCGACCAATCCCGTCAGCGGGAATCATACCAATCTTGAGAGACTTCCTGGCAATCGTAGCCATGGAGCGGAAAGGTGCATTTAATGCCATTACACTTGGTCGATATTCTCAATCGTGGAGGTTTTTCGAGTTTGACTGTGGCCAAGCACGAGTCTGTCGCGCGGTCGATACGCGGTCACGTGGTCACGACTCATCTACAAATGTACCGTACGCGTGCGCCTTCGCGGTGGTCGTAGACTCGTCGCGATGAGCCAGTGCGTGTTACTGAACAGTACCAATGTTCTTCCACAAACACAAGGTCATCCGCTGCCAACACCTCCGGAAGATGTCCCCTCAAAGCGGAGACCACCAACGCCAGACCCAACACCCACGAAACGACTGCGTCTAACGCGTCCAAGCAGAGAAACAGATGATGGCGACACAGAGGGCTTCAGTTGCATTAAAAGTCGCGCTCATCGCCATACAATGTTTGGCTTGCTGCAGACAGCATCTCGGCGCCCACCATCTAGCTCTCCGCGGGTCATATGTATGCATCTCTTCCTCGTTGCATCGATGTACATTGCTCATTGCTCACTCTCCTCTGTGCAAAGTACCTTCGCGCCTTATACTGCAGTCCTTTGTATCCTTGCACAGGTCTGACGTGTTCAGATGCTCCTCCCTTGCCGACCACACTTTTGTGACGCCACCGTATGCTTGTGCATACTCTCATGGTAAGAGAATCCAGCGTTTGAGCCCAGAACTCCACCAATGTTGCCTAATAGGTGCCAGGGGGGGTGGTACTCCCCTTCTCGCCGTAGCCACAGAAGAAGGCACTGTATCATTCCTCAATACTTCCAGACGGCGTGAATGGGATTTCGGTATGCTCACTTACGATTCCCCTGTGCATGGGCTCTACTATTATCCATAGAACCTCAGCGAACGACTTTTCAGCCCCACCAAAATGGTATATTCGATGTAAAATGGAGTCTGGATGACACCATGCTTGCAACCGCATCCGCGGACAAGAGCACGCGAATTTGTTCTGTCGAAACGCAAAACCTATTGCAGCTGCTTCAGACTCACACTAGTTCTGTCAAGTGCATCGCATGGGATCCATCTCACCGTGACATCCTTAGCACAGGCAGTAGAGATGGGCAGATATGTGTATGGGACCTACGAATGGCAAGCAGCTGTGCTGGGATCAGAGAAGGCATTCCAGTCCTGCAGCCAGTCATAACCATCCATGGCGCACATGGTCAAGGGAAATCGAACGGTGGACGCAAAAAGATAACTCCACTTCCACGGAGCGTCACGAGTGTACTTTATGCCGACACGCGATCTCATGCTCTGATCAGTAGTGGGTCATTTGATGGGTATGTCACAACCACCTTTAAAGATTCGGTATATTTATAAGTACTTAGCATCCTGAACTTGTGGGACCTCCGTCTCCCGGTACCGAGAGACTCCAAACGACATACGAGATCGCCTTGCGCGTCATCGCCAGAGGACGCGACAACAATGAACGGATCGCGTCGCCCACGCGGAATCTCTAGCCTATGCGCTGGTTCTGGACCGACGTCTGGCCTCCTCTTTGCACTCGGAGCTGATTCTTGGCTATACACTTATTCATCTCCTTCCTTGATACCATTGGAAGCGGAGACCCACCCAAATCTCAGAACTTCCTTCTACGTTCGACTTGCCAGCTCACCTTGTGGACGGTGGCTTGCCAGCGGGTGCTCAGGAAAGAGCGGCAGCTCCTTCCTAATCGACGTTAGCAATGCCGCACGCCTGTCTGCATCGCCTTATTCCAAGCAATCGTTGGCTGCCGCCGTAGAACTTCGTGGACAGACGGGAGAGGTCGGTGCAGTTGACTGGGCACACGAAATGCTGGCTACCTGCGCCGACGAAGGTACCGTTCGGATTTGGAGACCCAACCACGAGGTCTACCAAAAGTGTTTGTCGGACCCTGATGCCGAGAGATGGAACTGGAGTTGGTCACAGGATGCATATCCTTGCGAGAGGTAATTCTGAATGTCACTTTGGCTATTCGTCCAGCCATTATCCCATCAGACCTGTAATAAATAACCGAGCTACAATACTTACTGCATTTACCAGCTGGTACGACTTAATGACGCTGATTGCCAAGCAAGATAGGAGTTGAGCGTTTTGCGTATGATGGTGTCATATAGCATATCATGTGTTCGTTCAATCGTCATGCATGGGGTAAGGTGACCAGCAAGCCCCTCGGTGGCTCGAGCGATAAATGTGACAAGTTCGTCATACCTTTCTAAATCCTTACTCTCGAAGTTGCCAATGTCAGAAAGCACATTCAAGTCATTTGCCGTGCTCGGAGCTGGCACACTCGGTTTGCCTTTGGCTAAGGTCCGCAACCTGTAGAAACTGGCCGGAGCTTCACTCTAACATCGAATATTTAGTCATTGGTAGAGAACGGGGCCTCGGTCGTTGTATTCACCCACCCCTCTCCCAAGCATAGGAAGTTCCCCTCGGGCACTACTCATGTGGTTGTCGATTTCACGGACTCGACAACACTTACTGAACAATTTCGGTCGCACAACTGCGAGGTGGTTATTTCAGCAATTAACCATTATCACCTTGATGTGCAGGCACGTACTCTTGAGGCCGCGAAGAACGCAAGTGTAAAATTGTATGTTCCGTCTGAATATGGAATCCCGTCTGAGGGGCAAGACGGTATCTTGGGTCAAAAGAGCGAGTTCGTGGGTACGTGATCTTAGTCTATGTTTGAGCTTGAATTACATACCCAGTTCACCCTAGATCAAGTCAGGGCAGCTGGGATACCGTATTTACGACTTTACGTATGTTCATATTCGTTGCCGGCGTGTTCAAGGAGTCGGCTGAGTGTGTTACCAGGCGGGATTCCTCATGGATTTTATCCCATTTTTCTTGGGAATCGACTACAACGCTAATGAAGCGATCCTGACTGGGGAAGGCAAAAAACCCATATCATGGACTTCGCTTAGTGACGTGGCAGGTACTTGTGCTCCCTGTGGTGACGATCAGAATTCCCAATGCTTTGCAGGTTATTTGGCCTACGTGGCCACGCATGTTCCTGCGCAAGAGTTGAACGACCGCACCCTGCGCATTGAAGGCCAGCGTTTCAGTTTCCTCCAAATCGCCGAACATTATGGAGAGTCGGTCAAGATCGTGCACGCACCGCAATTCCCTGACGACGTCGACGATCGTCGGCTCAGAGAGTACTTGCAAACGAAGGTAGAGGCAGGGGCGGGCACTGTGACACACAACATCAAGACAAACAAAGATGCTTTTAAACTTGACAACGAGCTTTGGCCTGGCCACCACTGGCTTACTGTGGGCCAAACTCTTGGTCTGTAAGACAACATTGGTTGCGGTCGCAGAATTCACCAAAGGTCATCGTTTTTTCGAGTTGAGAAGGACAGAAGTCGTTGGTTATGGATACGTGACGAATTATCCGTTGACGCGTATTTCCTGATTTCAACCTTTATACATCCAGCCTTTTTCCTGCTACGATTTGGATCGTCATTGGTTCGTACAAAAAGCAGTGTCACGACTGACTGACTGGCAAAGTGGATGTTGCACGCCCTGATCTAAACGCCAGTGTTACGGGCAAGTTAATGAAGACATTGATCATTCACAAAGCAACCTACCGATGGCCAATGCAACATGCTCCTTGCATGATCGACAAGGAACATGAAAAGCTACTACTGGTAAAGGGCATGAATTCGGAGTTTGTTCTGCCTCGCACGATATTGATTGGCCAGCCTTGCTAACCGTAGGTCAGTCTCAACCGGCGACAAGCAGCCAATGCTACCTCGAACTGGGCTCAAATTACAAAGCAATTAGGATACGTGCTTGGTTACACAGCGGGTATACCGATATTCGATCAAGATCGACTGTGCGAGGATGTAAGAAGATGATGCGAGATCTGAGAAAGCAGTTCTATTTCTTTTGGATCGCGTTCACCAACCTGGCCACAACTGATAAGTGAGGTGGAGTCGAGGACAAGAATCACTCACCAATCAAGGCCTTCTTCTAAACCTTCACCTTGAGTGGCACAACTGCCGCGCACACTCCACTGTCTTGCGGTCTCCGCACCTGCAAGTCCCAATTGTTCGCTGATCTCTTCAGGTTTCAGCGCGCCATCTACGTCTTGCTTGTTGCAGAACACGAGGAGGGGTACACCACTCAGCTCGTCCTCCGAGAGCATGGTCAACAACTCGCCCCGTGAGGTTCCGAGGCGAGAATGGTCGGATGAATCTATAACATAAACGATGGCAGATGTGTTGGGAAAGTAACACCTCCAATACGGTCTACATGGGGTCAACTCGTGTACCTCATCCAAATGCAGAATGTGTTCTCACCGGATGCTCGACTGTCCTCCAAGATCCCATACTTGGAACTTAATATTCTTGTACTGGTACAAGTTAGAACGAGTAACCCGATGTCGGAGCTTCGACGCACCTCCACGGTCTCGACATTAAACCCGATTGCTTCGAATCCAAATACGTCAGCCACCCTGACCAGCCAAACTACCAAGTACTCACTGGGTATTGTCGAAACTACTTCACCAATCTTGCTCGGGATTATAAGAGAGCCCAGTTTTTGAGCCCAAGAACTCATACCTGCAACCTGTACAGTATCGTGGTCTATATGCACATGTAAGACATAGGAGGTTGCCGATCGATACCAACTCATTCAGCATACCTTCCCCGCCGAATCGAGACCAAGCATTAATATACGGACATCCTGGTCCTTGCTCCATCGCAGAAGGGATGCAAATGAGTTAAGCAACGAAGAAAAAGTGAGACCCATGGAGAAAATAGTGAAGAGCAAACCGTACAATGAATTGGATGGAGTTTCGCGCCCGAGCGTGAGAGATGACTAAATAGCTTGCGTCGCCGGATGTCTCCACGCCCCACATTTACTAGTCTTGCTAACCATCTCTATAGATTTTGTCCTCCCTGGTGGGTATTCTATCTGCTACCCGATTTTGCATGCTCATTCTGCATATTCATGCCACAGTGATAGCTAATGTTTGAGGAAAGCACCAAGAAAGTTACTAAAAAACACCGAAAGTCCGAGCGAGAGGAAAAAGGGTCCAAGGTAAAGAAAGGCAGAAAGTCGGGCCCGGAAACAGCAGAAGACGGTCATGGCCTCCGCGAAGGTCACCAACGCTTCGACCCTTCTATCGCAAAAGTTGAATTGACGAAAGATTCCACGTTGCCTCGGAAGGCTGAAGATCAACTGTCTGGTAGCAGGACACCACCAGACACGCCGTCAAACACGCTCAGCAAAGTGAAGGTGTCAGGAAAGCGGAAACGGACCGACCGTGATGCAATGCGCGACGAGTCTGTTAAATTTGAGACAGACGCTACTGAACCCGAGCCTCAAAGAAATAAAAAACGCATCGAGGATCGAAAGGAAGATCGGATGGTAAGTGATATAGAAATATGATAGAAGGATTCTAAACCCCAAGGACGTAGCATCGTCTGCCTTACCCAGATCCCGCCATAGACGAGTCACTCTCGGAACAATCTCGCAGGGGTAGGTGACAATCCTGCCCTAAGACTGATGGTATTCTCAAGTTCGCATTAGCCCTGTCGTATGCTTATGAACGATATCGGGGAAGCGAAGTCTGGAAGTTCAACAAAGGCAGACAGAATTGGCTGCTACGCAACGTCTGGTCGGAGCACACTGTAAGCTCAAATGTTCTCGTTACCATTCAACGTCACGTTCGGAGTCGTGCAGGTACCCGAGGATTATATTCCACTTGTGATCAAATACCTGGTTGGCATCAGGGGCGGCGCTAGAGAGGCTAGTACATGGGAATACATCGTTGTTGGCGACGCTGAATTTGGCTGCAGAAACTGATTGGGGAGTGCACTTCGAAAATGTCAACCTCCGGGGAGGCAGACGCTCAGCCATTCGATGACAGTGCCAAGGTCGGGTCTATGGTCAATCAACAATCAAACACATCACGAGCCCAATTCATCCTCCATGCACTCAATAAGAGCAGCTAAATCTATGATTTTAACTCATTCCAAGGGTTACAGGCATGGTATTGAGAACTCTTTAAGTCGGTGTACCAGGTACATGGAAGTAAGTGATTGACGGGTCAAGCGGAAACAGGGATCTGTATAGCTGCCGTCACCTCAAGGCTGCCAACAGTTGTGCGGACCCGAGGATGCTTCGCAAAAGAATTTGCTGCCAGTTTGACTGCTCCCCTGAATACTTCATCCTCCACCTTACGCTCAGCGTCAACCGGTCCCAATAAAGCTTCAAAGTCCATACGGACAAGGTCGACGGCCGCGACATTGACCACAGTTGACTGACCATTCCGCAAGGTCTGTGGAACACCCCCAATATTGATCTGGCTCGGTGTCCAAATAGGTTTCACATCATCCTTGCCAATGCCAACGTTAGCGCGTCCACCAAGCTTCGCCCAGTCACTTGTGCGGTTGATGTTCAACTCCGTAAAGACGGTGTCGATGGCGCGAATAAGACCGTCGATTTGTTCGGCAGTGTGGCCAGGCGTGACAGTGATTCTCAAACGCTCCTCGCCGACGGCGACGGTAGGATAGTTGATAGCCTGAACGTAGATGCTATGTTCATGCAACAGTTTATCGCTTGCCAGCTTAGCGAGTCCTGCATCTCCCACCAGAACTGGCACGATGTGGGACGGTCCTGGGATGACAGGAATATCGAGTTCAGCGAAGCGCTCCTTGACCTTGTGAACGTTGACTTGTTTCAAAGCGCGGTCGCCAATATAATGTTTCTGGTACATGATCGATGCGCGAGAGCCGGCGACGCTAACGGGTGGGAGTGAGGTGGTGAAAATGAATCCTGGGGCGTAGGAGCGGATCATATCGATGAAATCGCGTGAGCCAGCGACGTATCCTCCAACAGAGCCATAAGCTTTGCCCAAAGTACCTACAAAATAGATCAGAAGACCCGAAGTGCAGATATTAGTGTTCAACTTACCAGTGATGATGTCAATACGATCCATGACGCTACCCTTAATGGCCTCTGGACTTTGGCCAGCCTTTTGATGCGCTTCGAAATCGAGATGTTCAGCGACTCCCGCACCACGAGGACCGTATAACCCCACGGCATGAACTTCATCTAAGAAGGTCAAAGCGCCATACTTCTTCGCCAAATCACAGATTTCATTGATGGGTCCGATGCTGCCGCACATAGAATAGACGCTTTCAAACGCAATAATTTTCGGAGTCTCACGAGGCCACATCTTCAGTTTGTTCTCTAGGTCCCCCAAGTCGTTGTGCTTGAAAATAACCTTTTTCGCACCTGAATGACGGATGCCTTGAATCATAGAGGCATGATTAGAAGCGTCGGAGAAGTACACCAAGCCCGGCAGCTTCGATCCGAGGGTAGAAAGGGTGGCGTCATTTGCCACATAGCATGAGGAAAAAACAAGAGCCGCTGGCTTCCTGTGCAGTGATGCTAGTTCCTTTTCTAGACCGAGGTGCATAGCACTGTTCCCAGCAATGTTACGCGTTCCTCCGGCGCCGGCGCCATACTTGTCCAGAGTTCGGCTGTGCACAAGAATTTATGAGAGTGAGATCGAGCATGGTGGTTTCTACATACTGCATTGTTTCAAGGACAACCGGGTTGTTTCCCATGCCGAGATAATCGTTAGCGCACCACACCTCAACTTCGTTCTTGACATTGGCAGTATGAGCAACTGGGAATTTGTTCGCAAGCCTATTGATGTTATTGAAGTAACGATAAGACTGGTCCTTGTGCTTCTTCTCAAGCTCTGCTGCGAAAAGCTGTTCGTAGTTGAAGGTACTTTCGTTGGAATTTTGCGCGCCGGCGACTGGTACTGGCGCGGCAGCATTATGGAAGGGACAGCCACTTGCTGCCACATCAGCGGCAACCAGAGTGGCTTTCTGGACTGGAGCGGTTTCCCCCTTCGTAGCGGCTGCGAGGTCCTCGGCCATGCGAGCAGCTGCTCGAGCAGCGGAAGCATGGGGGCATTTGGCGATATCGGCGTCGGTGATCTCGGCGCCGGGGAATATGCCCTTGCTGTGATGAATTTTCTGTACGTCTGCCTGAGCGGCGACACTAGCATACCCAGCAACGGTCTGGGTGGAGCTCAGCTGCAGAGCGGGGCCCATGATAGGACATTTCGTAGCTGACTCAGTAAGCTGGGAAAGGGAAGGGAAGCGGGAGGATGCAAGGCTAGAGAGGGAACGGAGTGTCTGCGTCCGCGTCCTGCCGAGGAATGGGCATGCTTTCTGGAAACGCGAGATGGTCACAAGCTTTTCCATGGCGGTAAACGGGATAGAGGTTATCTGGACTGAAAGACTTGAATCCAAGGCTCTGTGCGCAAAATGAGAGACTTACAGCCTGCGGTTTCTATGTAGCGATATCGATGGAAGGAATGAAAATGACGGGCCCGAGGACACTCGTTATAAGGGTTGAAATAGGTAGACACTGATTGGTTGATAGTCACGTGGTTTTCCGAAGTGCCCACGTTCTATCATTCGGTTTCTTTTCTCTCACCGCAGCCGATCATCGGAATGTCTCAGCGCACTGATCGCAGCCGCCGCCATCTGTGGTTCATTCTGAGACTGTTTCAGCCTTGCCACATCCATCTCGGACAGTATTGGAACCCCAATTTCACTTGTGAATGCAAATAATCCATTTATCAGATCGTCTTGCAAGCCTCTTGCAATGTTCCCAACCTCCCACCACCCACGGACGTGGCAGATTCTATCGCCTGGAATCTGGTAAATGGGCGTTCAAGCTATGTCTGGCATGGGCTGTGCGCTCTGAGAAGCCGCCCAATGTCCCTCTTTCTTGAAATCAATGCGAACAATTATTATACACCGTCCGAGAATATCATTCGATTCCCTCGGCAAACCTTGCTGGGGATTCATGTTGCTATCAACTGTAGGAATTCGTCCAAACGGTTGTCTATTGGCTGGGCTGCTTCCCATGTACGTCCGAGTCGCACGGTGGTTCTCACCATGGCAGTTATACTGCGGCCCGGGTGGGGATATAGGAAATCTGCCGACCAGCTCTAGCATGCACGTGAATTAGTAATCTGCGCATCATGGCCTTGATTACACCGGTAAGCACCTGCTACCGACATCGTGGTCATTATCACTTAGTATAGGATACCCTTTAGCAGTTCTTTGACCGGAGCATTGAGATACTTAAGGATGTACGGATTCCGCTTGAAATATTGATCCCAACGCCACTTGCCTTTGTAGCAAACAGGGTCCGACATCTAACGTGGGTTCGCTTTGGGCTTCACGAGAATTGCAACGATGGATTGCGCTCGGTACCTTTCTCATCAATGTGACTCGCATATCCGTGAACGTTTGAACGGTCATACATCGTATTGTGAAGGATGGCATAGATAGACTTAGGAAGTCCACATTGTCAGGGGTAATTAGTCATACAAGTTTACAGCGTGCATGGTGTATTGCGCGAGGTGTCGGCAACTGCACACGTAGCTCAAAGCTGCCCGAGTATTAGTATATCCACTTTGCTGATATTCCAGCACTTGACTCGTCATCACTTACTCCCTCTGTTTATCATCCAGGATAGCTCTATGGCCGGTTCGAGCTCATCCCTACATCTGCCTATTCGCCCTGCTCGTGATATACCTGTCACCTTCTCCGCGAGCTTCAAAAGCTGGTTTGCTTGTTTTCATCCTGGCAATCCGTTTGATCTGACGCGGGAATGTCTCCTAGGTGGAGCGCCGGAGAGAAACATGGCGCCGCAGCGGAAGAGCGGCTTTTGAGGTACGGATACCGTCCTGGGTATACGACCATGAATTCAACCTACTTTTCTCGCTCAGGCGACTGCCTTTCTTCTTACCAGAAGTGCTTACCCCTGCGGTTGGAGGTAGCTCAGTGATCGCTCGCAGCGAACGAATAGAGCTGGCGTCTCCGAAGCATTATCTCAATTGTCTTTCGATCATTGCTACGAATCCATCCTCGACAGCCCCTCCACCTGCTGTTGTCCTGCACGGCTATGGTGCTGGTCTTGGGTTCTTCTTCCGGAACTTCCCCACGCTAGCTACGTGGGCTGGTAGTCGCGGTACTAACGTCTATGCCTTGGACTGGCTTGGTATGGGTCGTTCTGCCCGCGTTCCGTTCCGCATCAAGGCAAAACGAGACGACACTCTTGGTCGTGTACAAGAAGCTGAATCATTCTTCGTCGATTCTCTTGAGGAGTGGCGCATCAAGATGGGCGTAGAAAAAATGACCCTCATTGGACATTCACTCGGTGCATATTTCAGTGCTGCATATGCTCTCCGCTACCCAACGCGAGTCCATAAACTCATCTTACTCTCCCCCGCTGGCGTACCTCATAATCCCGACAATCTAACGATGCCTTCAAGAGAGTTCACCGATACCGGTGACTCTAGCGACTCAGCTAGTTCCCGAGCGGAACCTGCTTCTGCTTCTGAAATTCAGCATATCCGTGACCAGCAGAGAGAAATCAAGAGGAAAGAAACTCGATCTCAGAGACTGTTCACATATCTGTGGGAGGAGGGGTGGAGTCCGTTTCAGGTTGTACGTTCAGCACTGTTCTGGGGGCCCATGCTCGTGGGCAAGGTTCGTCTGTTCTCTACATCTAACTACTTGAGAGTCTTCTGGCTCATGAATCCGTGCAGTATTCGAGTCGTCGCTTCACCGGTTTGACCGAGGACGAAACCCGTGATCTGCACGATTACATTCTTAACATAACGCTCGCCAAAGGTTCAGGGGAGTACTGCATATGTAAGGCTCACCTAGCTCTACGAATACTGCGATCTCACGGACTCTAGCTCATATTCTCGCGCCATATGCTTACGCACGCATGCCCTTGGTTGACCGGGTACCTGCATTGAAGATACCAATTACTTTTGTTTGTCAGTGTGCTATCCCCCCTGGGTCAGCCATTGCAACTCACTGGTTTTCAGATGGTGAACACGACTGGATGGATCCTGTGGGAGGCCTCCAAGCGTTACAGAATCTCCGCCAAGCAGGTAACGAGAAAGGACGTATGTTTGTTGTTCCTAATGCTGGGCATCACGGTAAGGATACCGTACAACATAATGTTCTGGGTCTAATATGCATGTATCTGTCCGCATCAGTATACCTCGACAACCCAACTGCAACGAACGATTTACTCATCGAGGAGCTCAATCTTGCTGATCAGCAACAATGATACCTTCAACGAATCTATATTACACTGACATAGAAGCATAGTGGCGACGGATATAAACTTGACTCGTTGGTTTAATTAATAGCCCGTCCCTAACGATAGATTCGTATGGATTTCAACAGGTCCTCTTGGTACGAGTTCTTTTTGGTTATACATATTCTCGATATTCGTAGATCATGTGTCAAATACAATCTGGGCAGATTGAACATTCGTTGTCCTGCACCATGGCATGATGTGCGCAAGCTGCTGTACATGTGGTCATGTCTCTTTACTCACAAGTCCGACAAATTTACATCAACCCTCTGGAAAGACGAGTCTATCCGCTTAGATTGGCAGCTGGAAGATATGACTACTCAATTAATCACCCAAGACGGCATCACGATCTCACTACCCAGTCCACAAAGGTCTTGTAAAGGAGCATGAGTGAAGTGTACTAGCACGGGCTCTGCAGAATTAACTTGGTTTTTGCATTCGTCAACAAGAAAGTGGACAAGAGTCAACACTCAGTACAAAGTATCCAGGTTTAGTGCTTACAGTACCTTGCATGCACGGGCAGCATCAACCTGGGAGAGGACACGAATTATACAGGTTACCGCAGCATCGAAACGTCATGTGCAACTTGCACGTTCGAGGGAACCAGTCGCTTGTTATCAGACTTTGGCTAACGTCCATATGTGCCCTGCCATGGGAATCCATCGGAAACTACTATGTATGCCAAACCCCCGGACTGTCCAGGAAATACGTCGACTGGTCACCGGCACCAATGAACATTATTGAATCCGAGTTTGTATCCGATCATGACGTTTGTGCGGACATCCAAGTCTTTCCGGATTTCTCCATCTGACGACCACTGGGGTTCTGTTCGGTCATTCCGTGCAGCACTGGAACGCGAGGGTGTTTCAGCTTGCCACATGATTCCATTATAACCAACGAGTTTTCCTTGCGCTCGCCGCCACTGAATGACGGGTCTAGGTGGCAAATCGATTACAGTCATCATGAGAGATAGCAGAGAATCATACTAGCACGAGGGACTTGCATACTCGAGGACAAATGGACGAGTACGGAATGAATTCGATCACACGAACGTCCTCAGGTTTACCCCCCTGGCGTACCTGAGAGGCGTTCTGGGTAACGAGCTTTGATCCTAGTAGCTAAGTCTTCCTCATATATCTGATCGGGCCCAAGCTGATTGCCCAGGGTAAGCCACCTTCGACAAGTCAGTGTGAGAAACATCCAATTCAATCGCATAGTCACCTACCCAGGTCTGGTATTATGCTTCCTTCCAAAGATTTCAACCTTGCGTCCTCCGGGGCACATCCGTTCAATGAGACCATATACTTCATCTGGCTTGCGACTCGTTTCGCGCACCTCACTCACAATCACGTCCGTATCAAGACCCCGATTGACCCAGCTGGGAAACTTCAAATAGCCGGCCTCGTCAACATGAGTTTTGACACCAACGAGCATGTGTTCTTTTGTGTGATTCAGCCAATGGCCAGTCCGACCTGTACGGATAACGCGTTGTAACTGCATTGTTCAGTGTCTGAATGTGCCATTTGACTCGGAAGGATCACCTGATTGGTTTTCACCCAGACAACTTCATCTACGCGTGTGTAGCCCCAGACCCGGAGACATTCACGACCCACTTCCATGGCACGCCCGGTGACCCACAAAAATAAGAGGCCTTCGTCTTGGAGAGCAGGAATGGGCATGGCCCGCATCTCATCGTCGGTCATTGTTCCGTAAGGCAACTTTGTCAGATCCACACGTCATCGTGCTATTCCGATCAATGTTGCGTCAATGACTCACACTCATGTGAATATCCCATGGGGGGTCCGCCATGATGACATGGAATTTTCCGAGTACTGAATAATCAAATCGTCGAAGGTCGCAGTTGATCCACTGGGGAGGCAGCTATCCGAATGTACGGTGACGAAAAGCGAAAAGTCCCTGTAAGTATGCGCATACCGTTTGCATGTGTTTGCCGTCGGGTCCCATTCCGATCTCTAGTTTGAATGGGTTGCGCATCCTCAGCACCTCCTTCCATCCTAGATCATTGATACTCATAACCTGACCATCTTTTTCGTCCCAGTCAACCTCGAAATGTAAGTATCGACAGGGTGCCTTTTCTTTTCCCCTACCTCCCGCTCCGAGACCTGAAGGCAGGGAAACCCGTGTGGCGTTCCCAGACGGGAATGGTGGAATTGATGGTGATTGAGCATATGTGGGCTCGGAGTAGCAAGTATTAAGATAGGAGCAATGGCCAAGGGATGGATCGGTGTGTGGTCGAATCAGCGGCTTGAAGTGTACACGATCGCAGATGAGGGAGGTAGTTCGAGAGGAACTACCTCCTGAACTTTCTCGGCGTGCCTTGGCACAGTCCTCTTTCGTGATGTAGGAGCAAACAGGATTGAAGCTCCCATGAGACGCGCAGAACTGTGGATGAAAGTTCCTCTTTTCATAGTCCTGCATCACTGGAATTCGACCACATACCCGTTCGGCCAGAAGGCGTCCCTTGGCAGTAGCCCTTTGAAGAATAGCATAGACTTCTCTCAGCTCTTTTCCAAAGTTTGCAAGAGGCGTTGCAGAAGGAGGGGGTGAATGGCTGATGCTCCTGGAAGAACGCTCGTCTGGATCGTCGCCAGCCGCAGAGTCAGCTTCCTCGTCGACAGGTGGCCGTTTGCGCTTGCGCGGGATCACCATGTCCGCCATGGCATTCCCAAGGTGAACCTCAGCGATAGTTAGGACACCGTTATCGCGAGATAATGACAATCTTCCATGTTCCCAGCGAGTGGAAAGACTCTCCAAGACGATCTCCAGACGGTGTAAATCTGTCAAACGTAGGAGATGTGACGAGCATGCTGTGGCCTTGGAGGCAATCAAGGAAAGAAGAAGGTCCATGGAGCTGATCGGGGTCGATGCCTTTCCGGACGTGAATACATCGCGGACAGCTGAGCACACCGCGGCAGTGAACTCGTCGTCGGCCATGAACTTCAAGGCAAGCGCACTGGAGCCTATACGGTACAAATAAGGAAATTTCGCCTAACCAGTGGGTCCAGGCAAATACAAAAGTCTGTTCGTGTCAAGGCTGAATCAGCAAGTATAGTTGGCGACAGAGGGTAGCACAAACAGACAACGCCCTCGCCTTTTACTAGGGCGTTCCGTGGGCTGCCCTCACTCAAATGTCGCGTTACCAATTTTTCAACACTCAGCTTGCTCTGAGATAGTCAACTATAAAGTTGGACTTGTTTACTTCTTTGATCTCCATGATTTTCTTCTCTTATTTTTTTAAATATCCCCTATGGCATACGGAATGAAGCCCTTTACAATGTCTATGTGATGCGGAGTTGCTTGCCGCAGTCCAATTGAGCGTGCCGTCGCCGACTTTCCTTTTTCGCCAGCAATCTAAACACAGCTGAAAGTTGCCTCATACCGAGTCCTAAGGTGGTCATGTCAGAATCGACTGCATTTGCAGGGGTGTGGACTTCCCTTCCAACTTCGCTAACCCCATGGATGTAAGTATCATGCTTTTCTATGTCTATATCTCACTTTTTCTCTTTTAGTTTCGATGTGATACAGTCGATGGGCTACTCCCATATGACTCCGGTGCAAGCAGCCACGATACCTCTCTTCATGCAGCACAAGGACGTTGTCGTAGAGGCCGTTACAGGTTCGGGAAAGACTCTGGCATTTGTCATCCCTGTACTAGAGCGGCTGGTGAGGCGAGGATCTACGCTCAGGAAGAACGAGATCGGTGCGCTCGTCATAAGTCCAACCAGGTGACGAATGTCATTCGTCTGTAGAGAGTGATCTCACATGCTTCGTCTAGAGAGCTAGCGACTCAGATACATTCCGTGTTCTCTCTCTTCCTCTCTGCGCAGCCGAGTCCCCCGCACCCAGACGAGTCTGCGCCTGCAGACGCACCGATACCAACATATCCTCCACCGCTCCTCCTCATTTCGTCCGACGAGTCATCCCCGGCTCAAGACATCCAGCGCTCCCTAGACACTGGTGCCGATATTGTAATAGGCACGCCAGGCCGAGTGGAGGAGTTTCTCATAGGAAGGGGGAAAACGGTCGTGAGCGTGAAGGAGCTGGAGGTGCTTGTCCTTGATGAGGCCGATAGGTAGGATTCATGGATGGCTTATTTGATTTGTTCCATTCACACTCGTCTCGATTCCGAAGGCTCCTTGATTTAGGCTTCCAGAACGCGTTGACTCGTATCATAACGCACTTGCCAAAGCAGAGGCGGACAGGACTTTTCAGTGCAACCATGACCGATGCCGATGCCTTGTCGGAGCTTGTACGAGTGGGACTGCGCAATCCCGCTCGCGTAGTCGTCAAAGTCCAATCCAAAAAATCCAGGAAGCGGGTCTCAGACGGCAAGCCAGGAAAAGGCGAAATCATTGAAGAGAGGCGGATACCTGCAGGGTGTGTTGATCATTTTATAGCTTGTGTTTTCACGTCTGAAAGTTGACCGACTCTCTGTAGACTTCAGAACTTTTACATCAATTGCCGGACTTCTGAAAAGCTAGTACAACTTGTACGAGTCATCGAACACGAAGTTTCGTCGTCCGGAGCATCCCATTTCATCGTCTACTTTGCCACTTGTGCATGTGTGGACTACTTTTACAGGGTGAGCTTCTATGTGCAGCCTTCATAATCGAGGTGAGGTGTCTGATAGACTGGCTAGGTTCTTCCAAAGCTTCTACCCCCCAATTCAAAGCTCTTCTCCTTGCATGGTCACCTGCTTCCAGCTGCCCGAACACGTGCTCTTTCAGCCTTTTCGTCCTCTCTCACATCTTTGAACTCGCCGTCGATACTCCTCGCAACAGACGTCGCTGCAAGAGGGCTAGATATACCACACGTCGACGTCGTAGTCCAGTTCGATCCACCCATCGACCCCAAAGCATTCTCGCACCGCTGTGGAAGAACAGCTCGCGCAGGGAGGAGCGGACGAGCGTATGTATTTCTCGTTGGGAGAGAAACCGAGTACATTGGTACGTTGCACGGTTTGGCAAATTCACTGTCGTCGTCGCATTTGATGACGACCCTTCCCGCAAAAGATTTCCTCGCGGTGCGCAAAATCCCAATACGAAAACACCCTTTTATCCAGGCTGGTGGCATCCTTCCGGCACAGGGCTCGAGCGAGCCTGAGCCAGATGATCCGGCTGTCACATCGTTTTTATCTCGAATACGAGAAGCTGTTTTGACAGACCGCGCTCTACACGACAAGGTACTTGGTGCAATTTCCAGTTGTGTGCTCCATGAGGTTCAAGGATGCATCACAGGCAGCAAAAGGCTTCGTGTCTTTCGTGCGGGCGTATTCAAAGCATGAAGCCTCGTATATCTTTCGAATAAAGGATCTCGATCTCGTCGGCGTAGCCAAGAGCTTTGGGCTTCTTCGTCTTCCTCGCATGCCCGAGCTCAAGGACGTGGACAAGACGGGGTGGGAGGACGCATCTCTGGATGTGAGCCCCTTTGATTTCCGTTACTCCACGTGGCGTCTGACTCGTGCCACAGTGGAATGCCTACGCATATGCCGACAATGCACAAGAAGCTAAACGTCGAGAATCAGAGTGTAAAAAAACACAAGTCCAGAGGGAGGCGGGTAAGACGCGTGCTGTGAAACGTAAGCGAAACGCATCATGGAGCCAGCAAGCGGTAGATAAAGAAGAAAAGGATAAACGGAAGCTGAAAAGGGATAGAAAGCGACAATGGCTCAAGTCACAGGCGACTGCTAACCATAGTGCAATGACACCCGTCAAGTCTCAATCAGCCGAGGATAGCCGGGATGACGAGGATGATTGGGGTGAACTTGCAAAGGAAGAGCGACTGGCCAAGAAAGTGCGGAAGGGAACAGCTACGCAACAGGCTTTTGATGCGGAGTTTGGGGACTTGTAGGAAGCTCAGAGGTCATATTACCTCTTGTTGGTCCATCTTCCCAAAAAAAAATACCCTATCGGGTGACTGAACTATTGTGCGTAGAATACATGTGAATAAGTATCAGAGGTTCTGTGTAAGCATGATAAATAAAGGTATGTTATCTCGGAGCAGTGTCTTGTCCACGACTCATCATAGATTTGTAACACACCAAGTAGACTACAACTGCGGACGAAGCAACGGACGCATCTATCGTGCCAGGGTCAGCGCTTTAAAAAGAGTGAGAGCAACACCGATGACATACCATTTCAACAAAAATAGGTAGTAACGTTGGAATGTGTCTCAATTCAGGAGGTTGCGTCGTAGCGGCTGCTTTCTTCCTCGGCTTGTGAGGGGGTCGCCGGGGCGGTGGCGGTGGCGGCGAATGAGGATCATCATTGGGACCGTGTTCTGGAGAGGAAGTCAGATGTCCCGTTGAACGTCTCTTGGAAAGGCTTGCAGACGAGGGTCCGGGAGGATGGAGTGGAAGCGGCTTATCGAGGTGAACGGGAAGCGGTGGAACTGGCGGAACGTCGACCGTGGAGTGAAGTTTGCCCAGTTGTTTCATCGACTTGACGCTGCGGAGCGAGAGCGACCTCGGCCTCGGAGCCGCCGGTCGTTGTAGAGTTTCCGGGGGTGTCAATTGAGCCACCACCTGAGTTGTCTCAACCGTGAGTGACTGTATCGTCGAGGAGCGGACACAGGGAGTCTGCAGATTCTTGTCCATTGGCGCCATGCCCTGTTCAGCCCCATTGCTATCCGTCTCATCCTCGCTGGTGTCCTCGTCGCTTGCACTGTCATCGTCACTATCGTCGTCATCATCATACTCGTCACTCTCTTCGTCGTCGTCTTCGTCACTTTCTTCTGCGGCAAGCTCATCTGCGTTAGCCCTTACCAAGTCATTAAAGTCGAACTCTCTCGCAACGCTGTTGATCAAAGCCTGTGTTGCCTCGTCTTCTGCATCCACGTCCATCCCCGCGTCTTTCTGGACGCGTCTAAACCTACTCCTGAGCTTTTCTTCATGGGCGATCTTATTCAAGTAATGCCAGTGCATCACCTTGTCGACTTCTTCCATGATCCTTGCCCTCTCTTCACCTCCCGCAGGCAGCACTGTCTCGAGTACAATCTTGTTGCCCTCTCCACCAGGACCAGACGAACCGATGCCCTCGCGAATCGCGGTGAGGAATCGCTCGATCCATTTCATGAGGCCGTCAAAGAGACCTTGACCCTTGGAATGGACTTTGTGGACAAAAGAGTAAAAAGATTGCTCGTGCCGATTCACGAGATCAATGAAAGCTTGCACGGTAGAAGAGGGGTCTGAATGTGAAACTGGAGAAGAGTAGAATGAGTGGAGAAGCGCGACGGCATGCAAGCCAACTCACGATCTTCTGTCTGTTCGACTGTGCGGATGAGGTCATCGATAAAGTTCTGCAAGTCCCCTAGCGATTCTGCGATGCTTGCTGCTCTGTAAACTTGGGCGAGCGGCGTATAAAAGATAGTGATGATGTCCTTGAGCAACTCCGCCGTGACGCCCTATGTATCAGATGAGTGAGCGATCGGTGAGGCGTGACGCAACAAATCTCGCCTCAAAGATGAGCGCAATCAATTGTTCCCGATCCCTAAGCCTCGAGTATAGCTTGATGAGGACACTCAGATCTTCATACAACCAAGCTTCCTCGTCAATGGGTCCCTCTTCGCTATCGCTCCCGTCTCCCTTGCTCCTCCCCTGACGTTGCCTCTCAGCCATCCATGCGGCCCACTTCCTCCACGCCCTGCCCACCCGCGCTGCAAGCGACCTGGACAACACCGGTTCCTCGCCTCCCAACAGAACGACCCTCAAAAGGTGGGTATGTTCATGCCGGGCATCCACGCGATACATTTCCTGGATTTCGCGAGGGGCGTAAACGAACAGGCGAACTTTCTCGCAAAGAACAGGAGAGTCTATCTTGGCAGATACATGTTCAATGTAGGTGTTCAAGGATCTGACTTCTTCAGTGAGGGAAGAGGTAAACATGCTACAGGGCATTTGCATGAGGGAGGCAGCGATAGCAAGCAAAAAACATACCGTTGAAGGAGGCTACGGCCGCCAAAGGGCTGTGCGAGAAAAATGTCGAGGACGGTTCGTATCATCGCCACCGGGCTGCTTATCTTGAGAGCTGCCTTGAGAAGGAAGTAGGGCATGAGCCCATGTATACGTTTCAGACTGGCAAATGTCTCTGAAGAGTTGTCAGAAGCCACGAACGTCTGGAATATCGTCGATGCCAATCTGTAGCGAGCACAGAGGAGACAAGTAAGGTCGATGGGGCGGTGAGGAGGGAAGGGAGACGGACGAAATCCTCGCCCACTCCAGGACGGCCTGATAATTCTCCGGCAATTGTCTGACGTGTGGGGTGACCTTGATGATCGCAAACACATTGGTAAGACCATCTGGCCGACGATAAATTAGTTTGAAAGAGGACAACCGTCAAGGGGAGACATCACCTCTGCCGACGATCTCGCCCTTGACAGTCCTGACGGCTTCTCTGAGTTGATCGACCCTTGCACCGATCTCACGTACAAATTCCTTCCTAGCCTGTTCTCTAACGCGATCGGCCTCTTCCCTGCGTCGAGCATCCTCCTGTTCCTGCGGAGAGAGCCTGGTAGGTCCGCTGAAGAGGAATGAACGGAGGACGGGCGAAGAGGAGAAGGGAGGGGTTGCGAGCAAGCTATGGAGGTAAGCGCGGAGAGTGAGGCGGTTCTTCTCTCTAGAGAGACGGGATGGTAGACGATCACCATTCGACTGGGTGGCATAAAAGCTGCCGGGGACAGAGGGATCCTGGGCTGGGTAGTCTGATAAGGGGTTTTCGGGGGAAAATGCAGGGTCTGATGGTGTGGCGGGGATAGGAGACGTGGGGACATCGACCGCTGTGCGGTCCTTGGGGGGTGGGGATGGGACGATGGAGTCGGGGTGTGCTTTGCGAAGCTGAAAGGTGTGAGAGGGTAGGTGGAGAGGGGAATAAAGGACAGACCTCGTCTGCAAGCGTCCTGAAATCGCCGTAGCGGCGGGAAACGCACACTTGTCTGTCCTGAGAGAGGGTTGTGCGAATGATGAACTCCTAGAGGGGGTTCGAACATTGTGAGGGATGAGAAGAGAGGGGCATACCTCGTGCACACGAGACCTGACGCGGCCCCTGTCGGTTACTGTGCGGACGGAGACGATGTTGACGTGAAAGAGGGTGGAGCGGGGGTTGCGCTTTTCGAGACGCTTGTTGACAGCACGCTCGAGGGACCGGAGGTCAGCCTGGGATAGTCTGAGGACGTCCTCTGGCTCGTCGAGCTTGATGGCGGAGGAGAGGAACATTGCGAGATTGCGCTCGACCTTGGCGATGAGTTTGCGGGGAGCGGGATCCTGTGAATCGGAGTCGTCGAAAAAGGATGGGGAGAGATTGCGTGCGATTACGCTGTCGACAAAGGGCTGGAGCTTGTCGGAGTAAAAGGCATTTGGGGCTGCGGCCAAGAAGGGGAAGGAGAGGACAAAGTGGCGGAAGATGTACTTGAGAAAGGGGAGATCGAGCCTGGTCGCGCGGGAGTGGGGTGGTGCGAAGGGCGGGCCGAGGTAGGCGAGTGCGGATGCATTGTCGGCGGGTGCGGAGGAGAGATCGGCGAGCTCTCTGCGGAGCTGGAGGAGGACGAGGGACTTTTTGAGGTAGTGGGCGCGGAGTGGGGTGAGCTCGGGGGGTGGGTCGGGGAGGGGACGGTCAGGACGGGGCGGGGGCGGGGACATGGAAGGATGAGGAGCAAGAGCAAGAGTGGATTACGTGATCTATTAATTAGGACTACTGGCTATTGGGAGTGTAGACTTTATGGCCCTTGTACGTCCTCCTGTTGGGTTCGTCGAGCAGCTTTTTGAGCTTCCCGGCGACCTCCTTGACACCCTGACGACACTCTTCCATTCCACGCCAGGTGGTTGCGACACTCCAACACTCGGAACAGGCCTTGGACGCCTCGTTTACGGTGTCGAGTTCGAGCTCACCGCGGTGGTGGAGGACGACGACGAGGTCGACGAGTCTGTTGAGGCCGGTCTGCCATGTTGCGATGCCCCCGTCGGGGTTGGTGGAGGCGTCTGTGACGAGGTAGGAGGAGGCGAGACCGATGGCGCGTCGGAGGACGGCCTGGTCGATTGCGCCTGCGTCGCGGGTCATCTTTGCGAGGACGTCGAGGACAAATTGTGCATAGTCTGTTGGATAGTTCTGGCCCTAAGCGGGTGTGAGTGTGGAAGTACATAGTATGAGACGAGATGGACATTCCTGCATGTGTATCTGGATGGGGGGGAACATGGCAGCGTTTATGAGAAAAGCGGAGGGGTCCATGCTGGTTGAGATGGAGGAGAGGGAGGGGGACTTGCCTTTGTCTGTTTAAATGTTTGATGGTGGTTGTCGACGACGTGCTTCTTTCGATCCCGCCACTTCATCAAATGTCTCTTCTCGCCCTCCTCTCCCCTCCTCAAACCCTCCTCCAACAAGACTACGATGGCACACAGTTCCGCTGGCGTTTCCTCGTATTCAGACCAGCCAGTTCGTCTTTTCTTTCCCTCACAGACCCGTCCCTCATCTCCCCACAGTTTTCGTCCCACAGGCCTGTCTCCTCCTCGCCGTGCTCGTCTATCTCGCCCTCTCCCTCTACGGCAAGCACCGCAACCAGCGCACCGCCAATGCCCTCTACAACGCCCTCCACGCCCTCCTCGCCCACAACTTCTCCGCTCCCGCCTCCTCCTCCGGCCTCATCTCAGATGGCCCAACCGACTTTTTCGTCTTCTCCACAGGCAGGCGTGCCCTCGCCTCACTCCACACCGTCCTTTCCCTCGTCCCCCGCCAGGACCCCCTCCATCTGCTCTTCCAGTTCCTCTGGCAGCTCTACGACCTCCGCTACCACCCCCGTGACCACCTCTCCCTCGACTTTCTCCTCGATCCCGACGCGGCCGCTGCTCTCCCAGACTTTGTATGGGCCGTCGTAAACAAGTCCGAGCTCACCACCATCAAGGACAATCGCTGGGATCTCGTCCGTCTTTTTCCTCGCTCTCCTTCATCTCCTCACACTTTTCACAGACTTTCACTCGCACTGCCGAACACCCCTCTCTGCCCCCCGCCTTCTCTCTCATGTCCGAGTTTGCAGACGTCTCCGATACCCTCTTCAAACTTCATCTCAGCCCCTCCACCACCCTCTCCACCCTCCTCGCAACGCCCCCCCTCCTCACCTACCTCCGCTCCCTCTCCATAACCGACCAGCCCCACGAAAGGCCCCAATCGGCTGCCTCCTACGTCGCACAGAAACACTCTGCCAAGCGCGTGCTCCTCGACATTAACCTTCCCGATCCCCAACACGCCAACGACATCCTCCCCCTCGTCGACGCCGTCTTCGCTCTCGTCGATCTATTGGCAGCCGGAAAAGTCGTCTTGCGCCCAGAGACAAGGACAAAGATCAAAAAGGTGAGAGAAGACGTCGAAAAGGAAATCAAAGAGGATGAGAACAGGGAAACGAGGGAGGAGGTCTGTCCCTCTCTTCTCGCCGTTCACCGCCCTCCTCATCCTTGCTCTAGGCTGCCGAAGGGAAAAAGGCCGCCAAACGCAAGGCCGACCAAGATAAGATCGCAAAGCTCAGCGCCGCCGAGCAGAAAAAGGTCTTGTTCTTCTCTCTCACGTCTCCTCTTCCGTCTCACATCCCGATCATGTACCAGCTTCTCGAGCGCACCCACAAACGCGCTGTCAGAAAATCTCAGGGCAAGGTCGTCCGCAAGGCATAGCTTCCCCCCTTACCTCTGGTGGTAACATATATTTTGTTACATCCTAGTTTCAGCTTTTCAATCATAGAGTTGCACGTTTAAACCCCCCATTCATGTGTGATACACTCTCCATGAGTACATGCCCTAGTGGCTAATAGGTAATGACGGATCAAGACCCACCAACCCGTCCGCCCGAATCGCACCAGGTGAGGGTTCCCTCGTAGCAGGCACACTCGGCCCACACACGTCCGCTTCACCTCTCACGATCCCCAATCTTGCTCCCCAACTCATAAACACCCGCAACAACCACATCGGACCCATCACCTCCCTCTCCCCTTCTTCCATACCTTCTCCCAGCGCACCCTTCTTTTCGACACCAAACTCCCGCTCGCTCTCTGTCTCGTCTTCACCCTCCGAGCGTTCTCCGTCCGCAACGATCGCCCTTTCTTCTTCCGCCTCCGATTCCGTTCGTCCCAAAGCATCCACGGGACACTCTGTACCATCAAGCCTCCATTGAGACGTCCATCGTCGTCGTCCCTTACCCCTGCCCGTCCATCGTCCCCTCGGGCCCATCTCCTCTCTGCCGTGTCCACCAACCCCCAGTACATTCTCCCTCCCGAACACGACGCTCCGCAGCTCCCATACCTTCCTCCTCGCCTCCCTTGTGGAAGCCCACATGTCGTCCACTCTCAGCTGCGCGGCTTCGTACTGGAGAGCTGGCACAGGTGGAACTACCGGAAGCGCGTGAAGCGCAGCCACTACAGGGGTGAGGCCCGGTGGAGTGTGAGCTTGGAATGCGGACGGCAGTGATGCAGGCAAGGTGGGCGAGATCGCAGACGTGGGGGACGTGGCGGCTGTGTCAACCGGCGCAGTATGACGGTGGGAGGTGAGTGCATCGATCATGGGTTTGTGTGCTGTATGTGCATTGCGAAGCGCAGTCGAAGCATGGGCAAGGGTCGTCGTGAGGTACTATTCGCCGCGTCAAATCTGGTACTGAAAATGAAAACAGCGTCCAAACCTCGAGACACTTTACGACCCCTTCCAGATGTGCCTCTCGCCTCCGCATCATAAGAATTTGTCCGCACAGCTCGACATCTATGCGCATCCAGTCCGTACGCAGCACGGGTATGTGCTGCACGGAAGGAAGATCGTGAAAGGTGTGTCTTTTTGTCAGTCAACAGATCGCATCTCAGCGATCAACTTGGCGAACGCATTCAAGGAGACACACCGTCTGGTCCGGCGCACACCCGCTCTGCTTCCCTTCTTTGCAATGTCTTCTTGTGAAACCTGTGCTTTCCACCACGCCTCTCCACGGCCTCCTATGATACGTTCCCATTCATTCGAGGTCGAAATCTTTTGTCCCTTTTCGCCTACCCCGCTGTCATAGCCATGCCTTCGCGGCCCCAGAGAGTCGCCGAGTCGCTGCTCAATCTCGGGACCAACGAGGTTGGCAGAACTAACGTCCGTAGAGGCACCGAGAATGAAAGGGTTGTGAGTACGTGAGACAGCTGAAGACCAAAGGGTCCATTGGTGGTAAATCCATAACCCTCGCGCAAGCCGTCGAACAACGTACATGCGGGTGACACCTGTCCACTACTCAAGAGTTCGTCTTCATCTCCATTATCACTGCGCTTGGGGGCTAAGAATGATTCGAAAACACAGGCAAATAGGCAGATACTTGCTGTGATAACACGACAGCAGGAACTCCAAGACCCCGGAGCTCTGAGGCTGGGTGCACGTGCCCCGACGATGACGACTGCGTGGACAGCGGAATAGCAACAGACGACGTACGTCCCCCGAATTTGACGGGAGACGACAGCTCGACCGATTTCTTGGAGCGGTTGATCCTGCGTTCATCAAGACAATGTTTGTTCGATAACGATGCCCGAAAACTTACCCCGTCCACATCTCCAGTCGTTTCTGCACCTTTCCTGACCATGCTCCTCCAAAAGCCAGCTCGTCGTCGCCAAGATTTTTCATCACGGGGTCGTCCACGTCACTCCATGTGGGTCTGTCCTTGTCATTTTCCCAAATCCTATCCGTCTCCCTCTCGCCCCGGTAGACCCCTCTCCCTTCCGCACGTTCTCGCATCTTTCCGAGGACCTCGACTTTGCCAGACCACAACGCCTTCAAGCTACCTCCAACTCTTTCCTTCTCATCCGTGCGTTCTTTGATGTTTTCTCCATCCTTGCCCACTTTCTCCTTGTCCCGTTCCCTCTCTACGTCCTTTTCCTTTTCACGTTCCTTGTCGCGCCCGCGCTCACGGCCACTGACAATCTCTCGAATGAACACTCCCAAATCAGTGGTAGGTGCACCGACAGAACCTGGCCCACCTCCCGACCCACTCACGCCCACTCGCCCTACCAGTCCCATAACACGCCCTCCAAGCCATTTCCTCTCCTCATCCGTCGCCTCGGAGTCGGAGGTTGGATCCAGTTTCGACAGGATAACACGATGGACCTTCCGGGAGTCCGAATGTCGGATTTTAGCATCATGTTGGGAAAGCAACGACTTGTGCAAGGCGAGCGTGAGATAGGTAATGGATGTAGGCACGACCGCCGAAGCAGGATTTGGGACGGTAGTCGGAAGATGCGGCGATGGAGAATGGATGGGGGGGCTGCTCATCGAGGAGGAAGAGTTTATTGTCGACATAGTGATTGGAGGAGTGAATGTCTGGTTTGATATGGCAGGCGACGCATTCAACGATATGTTTCCGCTTCCAACCCCCGGATTGGAGTTCCCGGATTGCACGGACATGATTGGAACTGGGAGCGTGTGTGTGCTACCATTGCTCGCGATAGTCTGGGAGTGTACCCACGACGACAAAACATGCAGGAACTCGTGCGGATGAAGAAAGGGATCCTTGGTGATGGTCGGTACCCAGGCTGCAAGCTTGTTACGCGTCGAAAGAACGAACGATAAAAGCGCAGCGATCACACTGGGATCTGCGATACGCTCTGTCGACTGTATCCGGGTATGTTGGCCCGATGCGCACGATACCTATGCAAGTAAGAACACACCTCTAAGCCGACCAAACTTTCGCCGATCTCGACGACCCATCTACGTAATCCATCAATGGTTATATCACACAGCAACCCATCAAAGGCTGCTGCCGGAGTATAGGAAGGCGCCAAGGGAAACATGCCACATATCGCAAGTGCTGCCTGTAGGAGCTTGACCAACTCAAGCACATAGGTCGTAAAGTGTGGATGCCGCGATGGTCCTAGCGTGACAACGGCACCGGTCTGCGATACATCGGTATGAATGATGTTGATAGCGTTCATTGGGTAAGACGGAGAAGAAGGGAGTGTCGAGGCTTCTGGAACAGCAGGCGAAAGCGCGGTGACAGGTTGTGAGTACGACTGCGTGTGCGTGCGAGAGTGCGATTTGGATCGAAAGGCACCAGTAGGTGGCGGTCCATCGGATAGGAAATACGTCGACTTGAACCGATCTTTGGTTGTATCGCTACCAAGAAAGCTTGGTCGAGCATGCCCATGGAGTAAGGACATATGGGTACCTTGGTTCCTCGAGGGTGACTGCACTCCGACCGCTGCATCCCATGCGAAGCAAATTGATGTTCGAATAGAGCCGTTCTTGCGCAGCGAGGAAGTCGCCATTAGGAATGTGCACGATGGTGTAATCCGAGCGGAAGTGAGCGAGCGAAGTCACCATGAGCGTTCCCTGTGGTGTCTATTCATCCATGAGCACACATGTTATGGAAGAGCACCTGTGGATCACTTCTCTGGGCCGTGCACCATCCTGTTTGCGCAGGTGTTGTACAGCTGCCTTGAACTCTGCCTCTGCCTCCACAGAGGTCATGGTTGAGACAGGACTGAGCGCAGTTACAACGATCTAGTGCAAACGTTCGTCAAGCACGAGATGAAATGCGGCCAGTGCTGAGACGTGCCTTGTGCGATGGATCACCGGTGTACACTGTTAGCACGGTCACTGGTCGCGTACGCTCCACTATCCTGAGGGACCGTCGGCCGACAAGCCCTACGCACCGGAGCATGTACTCACCACTTCTCGACAGCATACACCTGGTAACCTACGAGCTCCATCCGCTCGACAACGATCTCGAACCGGCACTGGCGCCCAATCCAGCATTTTCCATCCGTGGCCTCACCCTGCTCGCCGCTCCAAATCCCCGGAAAGGATGCAAGACCAGACTTGTCCACGGAGGTAGCCGTGGAGCCTGAGCGGGAACGGACACCAGATAATCGGCCGGTCGCGGGTTTCACGCGTGGAGAGCGGGTTGGTGGGACAGAAGGTGAGGAGGTCGCTGGGTACGGTGTTGGCGAGCGGACTGTTGGCATTAACAGACGCAATGGCGGACCCCCGCTCGGCCTCGCCATGACAGGTAGACAATCTCAGTCGTGCATCGCCAGGCAGGTTACAGTAAATGTGACGTCGGTGTGACAAATCGTGACAGCAACGTGACTCAATCAATGAGAGTCACGCTTGCAGACTACCAACTACACGAACATGCAACAAATGCAAAAGAAAAATAAAAAAGACAAGTGAGGTGATGCACAATGCTAGAAGATTGGATACAGTTAAAAATGGTAGATGACGACTGAAGGATAGCCTAGTGTGACTGCAGAGAAAAGGTAGGAAGGTGTGGACTACATACAAGACAAACGAAGACGGGAACACATGTGGTGGGGGTCTATAGCACGGTGCAACCACTCGTAAACCACCTAGAGGGTCCGTCAATGGCAACGTGGAACGAAGCATGAAAACTG
The DNA here is from genome assembly GCA_038090655.1 of Gastroboletus turbinatus. Taxonomy (NCBI): domain Eukaryota; kingdom Fungi; phylum Basidiomycota; class Agaricomycetes; order Boletales; family Boletaceae; genus Gastroboletus; species Gastroboletus turbinatus. The sequence goes on from JBBPND010000002.1 coordinate 193,593, forward strand.
ACCAATTACTATTCAGTTGTTCGATCCAACCGACCACCATTCTCAACCTCAGACGCGCACTCTTCACGGGCAAGAGTTTTGCCTTCTCGTGTTCATCTATGGGGAGAACCATGCCCATCCAGAATGAAAATGCACCAGGATCAGTATCGGGAGGTTGTGGCCCATAAGTGTAATTCAGTCGCTGGACAACCCAAGGAGCGGTCCCCGCACGGAGTTGGCTCAAAAATGCGTGACAGGTCTCCAAGAGTGCTGGTGTAGAAAAGAAGTGTCGAGATGTACGAGATGAGGTTGAATCCTGAGAGCAAGTGGTAGAAACGGACGACGGAGGAGGAGAAACGCGATGTATTATCCGAGTGAGTGAAAACTGAGGAGAGGGAGGGCGAGTATCGACATGTGCAGGGTGGGAAGACGAAGGTGCACTGTCGTCGTCTTGGGCTGCCCATTCCGCGAGATCGTCGTCGTAGTCGTCGATGTTCTCGACCCTGCCGATCATATAACCGTCCAGGGAGCCTTGTTCTAGTATTCGGAAACGATGGGTTCCCCAGGTCTCGACCATGCTACGGCCGTCGGAAAGCATCTGAACGCTCCTGATTTCAAGCATGGTGCCAAACTCGGAGCCAGCAGCTGCACCATGGCCAGGGATCGGCGCGGCGCGAGGGGGCACGATCATTCCAAAAGTGGGTGAAGATTTCTCGAGACAACGGCGGAGCATCAAGCGATAGCGAGGCTCGAAGAAGTGGAGGAGGGTGGGCATGCCCGGGAATGAAAGCTGACAGACGAAGATGGGTGTGTCCAAGCGAGTATCGCGTTCTTCGCGTTCCATTGCATCGCTGCGAGCAGCATAGGCGTCGGGGAAGGCTCTGAGGACTGAAGGAGAAAAGGTAAATGGGGACGCAATGAAATGTGGGAACAGGCTCACGTAGGGAAATAATGATTTTGTTGTGGGGATGTTCCTGGAAGTAAGCGAAACCGGGAAACTCTTGGCGACAGAAAGGACAAAGCATGCTGTGGTCGAGGGAACGCTGGAGACACTTTGAACAAAAAGTCTGTGGGAGGTGAGATCTGGACGGAGGGGGGAGGAGGGAGACGCACGTGTTGACAGGGAGTGGTGACTGGTTGGTAGAGCAACATGAAACAAATCTCGCAGGTGAGCTCGGTGGTGAGGGTTTTCTCAAAGTCATGGATGGGAGATGATGACGCAGAATGTGAGCGGTGGCGATGAGGGTGGGTATGGCGGGAAGGGAGGTCAGGATCGGAGGGGGAAGGGAGGGGCACGGAGGGGTCGTCGGGATCCGAGTCGTCATCGGAACTGCCGAATGGGTCGGGGAAGCGGACGGGGAGATCTTGTGGTGCGTTTTCGGCGTGGAGGAGGTGGATGATGTTGTTCATCCGGACGTCTAGGCCGCGGGGGGGGTCATCGGAGGAGAGGTTCTCGGGGGAGAGGGGTGCGGGGTAGAATGCGACGCGGGAGGCGGGGGGTATGTTGGGTGTGACGGAATGCTGCTGGGTGGAGCAGCCTGGGATGGGACAGAGCGGGGAGCGGAGATGGCGGGCGCAGAGGGAGTGGCCACAGCGGAGGGTGGTGGGTGCGGAGAGGATGGATGCGGGGGGACAGAGGGGGCAGTAGAAGACGGGGAGGAGGTCGCGGGGGGAGGGGAACATGGGCGGCGGGGGAGAGTCAGGGGATTTGTAGATATCTGGCATCAACCAGAAGCCTTTGTTTGACATACAAAGGGAACAGTAATGCTGGATTCCTTGCGTATAGTGA